>LYNE01002031.1:9771-35183 GCA_001662545.1 Rosa x damascena | reverse complement strand
AGGGGAAATAATCCCTTAGAGTGTTTTGGGTAAACAGGGTTAAAAAACAGTTAGTGGAGCAAGTGGGCAAATTTTAAGCTAAAATTGGGTAAATGAGCATTTTCCCTTCTTTTTAGTTTATTTTGTACTCTTGTTTCTTTGTTTCAAATTTGGGCTTTCTGGTGTGTTGTTGTTTTGTTGGTTTCTTGTTCTTTAGTTTGCTAGGCAGGTTTTATTTCTTTGGTTGTATTGCTCTTCAGCTTGTAAGTTTCTTTCCTCTTTTAGTGAAATTTCATTTGTCAAAAGAAGAAAAGGAATTGTAACTTGATCAGAGGTGTGTTTGCTCTTCTGCATTTGAGTATTGGAATCCAACAAACAGAGCCATAAATTAATATCCACGAGCAAAGGCTTATGGAAACTGCAATACTTCATATACTGAAAATGTATGCATCATGCCTTGAAAATAGATGAATCCAAGTGGAATTTATTGATTTGTTAAAGAGGCTATTTTTTCTGTCTATTGTCAACTGATGGCCGCTACTTCTACTTCATGACTCGGAAATTTAATTTTGAAAGATTTTGTTTTCATTTTCTATTGTGAACTAATTTTACACCAATAAATAGTTCGATGCAAGAAACAAATATTACATATAGTATTTGGTATGGAAGATGAGACAAAATTGATGCATTGAAATGGTAAAGAGAAAAAAGTATTTTAGTAGCATATTTAACATTGATGACCTTTTTGGTAATTACAATAGCCAAAATATTTTTTATTTACAATTTATCAAACATTCAAAATTTGCATTTCATTCTTACAACACTTCTAAAAATAGTTTACTAAACACTCACCTGCTTCCCTTCACAGCAAAATCAAAAGTGCTTCCCCTCTCAACAAAATCAGAAGTGCTTCCCCTCACAGCACAGCAATCCCAAATTAAGCCTAGATAAGAAACAAAAAGAAGCGCTCTGAAAATGGAAGACCTTTACGAGAAAGTAAGTAGATGCGAAGAGAACAGGAAAACAAAATAATTAAAAATAGAATGGATACAAACATCATAAAGAAAATTCAAAAGCCATTAATCCAATTTAATGAGATCATTTTTTCTTATTCTAAAAATAAATTTATTCATTAATGGAGAAAAATATTAAAAACATTGAAATTGATCGATAACGATTCTATAAACCATTATGACCCATCTTCAATTTAAGTTGCGAGATTACTCTTTTAGGACGCACTTAGCAATACAATAAACTACTTTGTAACAATATATTTGATGTCCAAGCTCACTTTGTTCATATTTGTTTATCCAATCATTCAATTTCCCCATCCAAAAAAAGTAAAAAAATTTCAACGTAATTAATAGAATAGAACACACATGGAAAAATTTATAGCCAGTTACCGTTGAAAAAATATTTACTTTCGCCGGAGCAAAACACAGAGCATCACAAAAACTCAGACAAACTGAGTTGGGATTTCAAGCTCACTCCTTTCAGCTTCAATGGTATGAACCCAGAACTCTCTCTCTCTCTCTCTCTCTCTCTCTCATCGTTACAATTCACTAAGCAAGCTTGTGCTACTTTTGGCAGGACTACCTGAAATCCGTGGTGCCTTCACACCTCTTCTCCGAGAGAGGCTCGAACCTCGTCGTCATCAACCCAGGTATACCCAAAACAATTCACCATAAACCCATCAATTTTCACTAAGCAAAATCAAGTCTTTGAGTCACTCACTTTGGTCTTCATTTCTGTTTGGGGGGAGCTCAGGTTCTGCAAATATCAGAATAGGCCTTGCTTCACAGGACAGCCCTTTTGAATTCCCTCATTGCATTGCTAGGCACACCACACAAGTGCCCAAGATCAATGTTCAAGACCAGGTTGCTTAAATTTGATAGCTTTGGTTTTTGTTTATGTATTGGCTGGTCTTGGCTTTTGTGGTTCTGATTAGGGTTTTGTGAATTGTTTTTGGGTTTTAGATGCTTAATACTCCAGTTACTACTGCACAGTACATGGAGCGCGAAAAGGCTTATGATAAAGTGAGCCTATGCACATTGATTTGTTTATCTTTTTGTTATGGTTTTGTATTTGGCATTTTGATTGAAGCTATGTGTTTGTGTGTGTTTCTAAGATTGCCACTGCGTTGAAGATACCGTTTCTTGATGAAGAGATTGCTAAGAATTCTTTCCCACGCAAGGTACAAGTGAAATTTGTTTTCTGATTGAATGATCAATGCAGGCATTCATTTTGATAGGGATATGTTGGCTTTTGGTTTCATTCGAATATCTGAAATTCAAATGGATGTTTAGTGGTTTCTGTTAACTTCCATTTCAGTGAAAAATCTTCTAATTACCTAAAATCTGTGAAGACTAATATCGGAGTAGCTCAATTTTTGGTGATGAGGTGTTTTGGTTATTGAAATGATGAAACTGATGTGCAGATGGGACGTATTGATGGAAACAATCCACAGAGTAGTAGAAAGGAAGCAGCATTTGACTGGACAGATGTCTATGAAAGGGACTCTAATTCGTCACCTGCATTAGGTAAAATATGAATCCTTGATTCTCATGGTTCATCGAACTGCTTTTAGGGTTGCATGGGCGAACTTGATGTTTTTCAATTATACATGTTATCTGCTTTTGGTGCACACCTCCTCATCCAGAAACTTTCTATGTGCAGAAAGTTCAGAGGATAGAGCCACAACTAAAGAGGCCATAGACCAAGACCAGCATGACGATGCAAATGCTGAGGAGCTTGGTTCTAGCAAACACCAATACAGAGAGTTCATTTTTGGTGAGGAAGCACTAAAAGTATCTCCCATGGCGCCATATACATTACGTCGTCCTATTCGCAGAGGCCATCTAAATATATCGCAACATTATCCCATGCAGCAGGTGCATTCCCACTTTTTTATTAGTTTTTAATATGAGATAAAATTTATTACGTTGTCAGCTGGTTTGCTTTTGACTCTTTAGAATTTTCAGTTGACATTTTTAGTTATGTATGATTCATCACAATATTATCAGACTCTGCCTCTAGTTTTCATGAAATACTCCATGTCTTATATACAATATTCTGTATAGGTATTTGAGGATGTGCTTGCTATTTGGGACTTCATTTTGACGGAGAAGTTGCACATCCCTTTAAGAGAAAGAAGCATGTATTCTGCTCTTCTTGTCCTCCCAGAAACATTTGATAGTCGAGGTACTGATATTTCAGGATGCAATTAATGCTCCCTTTGTATACGTTGTGGACAATAGCATGTCAGTTCTATCGATAGATATATTCTTTTGATCATATCAGGATGCAATTAATTCTTTACATGTTTCATTTGCTCTTCATTGGTTCTTTTATCTGTTTTGACCTTTTGTAGTTCTCATTATGGAGATATGTTATCATTGGTAACATTGTATGAACATTGTCTTGGGAAAATCAGAAACTAATGTGATTTTTCTTTCCATTTTCCCCAAGCAGAAATAAAGGAATTGTTGTCTATAGTCTTGCGAGACTTGCGTTTCAGCTTTGCAGTGGTTCACCAGGTGATGAATTTTTCTTTTTAAATTTTGCATGATCAGTTCCTATTTAAGTTGTGATGCAAGACTATTTCCAGAGAACTCAAACTACTTTGGAGAATGAACTAGTTCTTTGAGAATGTATCCTAGCTTTAACAATGTTCTTTTGTCCTTATCTTCATATTCAGTCATTTCATACCCAAAACTCGTGCACGTCATTACAATCTAAATTCTTACCACAGATTATTACTACCAGGAATTTTGTGTGTATGTGGTCTTACATCTCTTACACATGCACTGTGTATGTGGTCTTACATCTCTTACACATGCACTCTATGTTCAATAAGATAGTGCGATTAATAAACCTATCGTTTAATTTTTCTATTTGTTCTCTGATTGTTATTGGTGGTTGTCTTTCTTTTTTAGTGTTGCATTCCTATGTTTGCAGTACAATGTAGCCTGTCAGTGACTCTTCAGGGTTTCACCTTAATATGATGATCTATCGTGTGTTGGCTAATGTAGGAAGGTCTAGCTGCAGCTTTTGGGAATGGGTTATCAACAGGATGTATTGTTAGCATGGGTGCTCAGGTGACATCAGTTATTTGCATTGAGGTAACTGCAAGTTCTATACCTTCTTTTTCCTTCTATTTTGGTGTTGGTTGGTGTAGGAATCACCAAGCCCATGTTGTGTTCCCATCTGGTCTGGGATTTGAATGCCCTAGGCAGTACATTACTAACTATATGCTAGAGTTTACTGTCTACTAAGATTGTAGGCCTCTGCTGGAGGGGTCCCAGTTCTGAGTCCATAGATATCATTTCATGTTTTGGGAATCAAACATGCAAGCACACATGTTTGTTACTGAAATGGAGGTACCTAATTTGGTGTAAGAAAACCTTTTTTTTTTTTTTTTAGAGAAATTTCTCTTGTATTACAAATACCAGCATACTCTGGTCACCAACACATCACCGTCATTTGCATTCCTCAAGCTCCAGTATCAACACCATCACAAGTTTCACAAAACTATACTCCCAAATTCTCACCTTGATCACCATCACTATTGGCTCCACTACATTTACTGCTACAACTGTGAATGGGCTCTGCAGGCCAGTTGTATTCACCCATTGCCTCTACTATGATTTATTCATTTGCCAGGTTGAGGAATCTGCTTATTTTTATTGCAATACCACCATCAATACTTCTTCAGAAATCCTTCTCTAGATAAGTTTCACATGCAGCAAAATGAAAAAGAAGAATGATTAACCTTTTTCAAGCTTTTGGTTGTATATCAGTAGCATGAGTGGATTATACTTAAATTTCAGAGTTTTTAATTTTTTCCTTTATTTTTTTCCTATGATAATTTACCACTTGTCTCCTTTGGTATCCAGGATGGAGTAGCTTTACCTACCACACAGAAAACCTTACCTTTTGGTGGAGAGGTGGGTTTTGTTTTTAAAATTTAGTACTTAGATTCGCTATAGATATTAGAGTGAAAGATATATTATACCCTTGCTGCTGTAATTATCATCCATGTTAACTATAAGTCCAAAAGGAATTTGCACCCCCTCCTCAGTAACAGTTTCTTGACATAGTAAAACTAAGTCGTTCATTTCATGTTTCATCATTCTTACTTTTAATCTGCAAAATTATTATCCAGCCTTTAGTGCTCAACTGCTCATATGTCTGCACCCTATTTAGTTATGTCATCTTTAAGAAGTTGGATTTATTGTGTGTTGTTTATCATCTTGTCTTCGGCATAATGTGTTTGAAATGTATTGATGGTGGATCATAATATATCAGGTTTGACTAATTTGCTATTTCCTTCAAATGCTTTCAACCTGATCTATGCATGTGATTGTGCATTAATTGGTCTTTTAGTATGTGACCACCTAAATCTGTCATTACTATCATTTTGTAACCCCGTTCTTTACCTTTTGGACATCCATGAATGAAACCATTTTCATTGAACTTTTTCAATATCCTACTTATAGGCTTTACTGCATGGCGGGCTGAGGTGTTGTTAATCTAATAAGTGTTGTTAAATGATGAATTTATTTTTTCAGGATATATCAAGATGCCTTCTTTGGACTCAGAGACATCATCAGACATGGCCACAAATTCGTACCGACTTGTACACAAAGCCTATAGATCTCTTGATGCTTAACAGACTAAAGGAGTGTTGTTGTGAGATTAAAGTTAGTTTTTCCTCCTTTTTTGGTTTTATTCGAAGGATTATCTACATGAAATTTATCTGTCGTTGTCTGACTTAGCTTCTATTTCGCTATATGGTTCATATCAATAACAGATGATTTAAATTTCTATACGTTTGGGTCCCTTGTAATAAAAAAAAAGAGAGGATACTTACTGGTAACTTAGAGTTTTAGGTGTTATTCTCTTTAAAATACTAAGCTCCTCCTAATCTAGATGGATGAAAATATGTTTAAGACAAAGTTGTCTGGAGGAGAAATTCTCATATCCCAAAGTGGGGTTAGGGATTCTCAATCCCATGGTTTGCTTCCATGTGGTCTGGGTTTCAAACCCCCAAAGGTATCTACCTAGCCAATTGTTAGAGTTTTCCTGCCTTCTAAACATTGTAGGGTTCAACAGGATGCCCCCTGTTTTGGGTCCACTAAGTGGGTTTGGGGTTATTGAAGAAAAAAGAAAGGAGGAAATTCTTAGATTCAACTCTTGATAGGATGGTCTCTCCCGAAAGAGAGGCAGGGTAAGTATCGCATTACCATACTATGATACTAATCATATTCTCTTAAACTAGGTTATGCCTTCAGTTAGGTTGTTGTGAAGTACATTATGTTAGTGTTGGTTGATCCATCTTAGTTAAGTACACTGTTAGTAATTGATTCTATGGCAAGGGATGCAGATGTGGATAAGAAGGCCACCCCTTCATCTTGATTCTCAGGTTATGCCTTTTAATTATTTAGTTTCCTTTGTACAGGAGGGAAAACTTGAAGCTGTCACTGTAGTTCATTCTTATGAAGATGGCATGCCAGCTGGATCTCATAAGACAAGCCTAACTGCTCTTAATGTGTGTATCTTAAAGTAAATTCTAATTGCACTACTCAAAAATGATTTTCTGCAATATTTATGGTCAATGTATCCTGTATAGGTCCCTCCAATGGGTTTGTTCCATCCGATGCTTTTGGTTCCAGATGCATATCCACCACCACCTAGAGTTTGGTTAGTGATGTTTGCCAAATTAGACTTCTCTGGGCCATAATAGTACTTCTGGTAAATGCTTCACCTTGATAAATATTGGCTTGGTTCTTTAAATAGGTTTCTTGACTATGAGGACATGCTGGAAGATACATGGCACATGGAATATCCGAGAAGACCTGAAATGTCAGAAGGACTGTATCCCAGCATGAATGTTGGGTATCCAATGTGGGATAGCTACCCAGTTTATGCAGCTAAACCAAAGAAAGAAGAGAAGGTTGGCCTTGCAGAAGCCATAACGAGGAGCATCCTTTCAACGGGTAGGTATCTGTAAACTTGCCGACTATTTGGTTTTCTATCTGATACCTTAGTACCACTTGTTGCTTTGGTACAGGACGTTTAGACCTCCAAAGAAAGTTGTTTTCCAGTATACAATTGGTGAGTTGTTGACCAAATTAGACTATGAGTTTCTATGTTTGATTATTTTAAGTAGAAGGAAAAAAATGACATAGTGTCATGCTTTAGATTGGAGGAGTGGCTTTAACAAGAGGTCTTGTTCCTGCAGTGGAGGAGAGGTTTGTTCTACTCTTTTATTGACCTCAATGTCTAATTGTTAGTTAGTATTCTTGGTGGTGATGCCTATGATGTTTTATGTAAATTATGCCATATAGTTTGCAAATTTTGAGTTACGACAGGGAAACTGACCAAGATTAAACTTTGTGTATAAACTCTTCAAGTATACAATATGGATTGCAATAGTTAGTTCAGGGCCACCATGCTTGGAAAAGTTGTTTGCAGGCCCCCATTTACACGTACCGATGAATCACCTCATCACAACTTTCTGTAAAATTTTCTAGTTTCTAAGTATGCTTTGGTATTGCATTCTTGTGCAAGGGCCTGTGACCTATTAAAACCAGGACAGTGGAATTTGTCATTGTAATTTCATTCTGTGTCTGTTTTTGGAAAAGAAAAATTTAGATGAAGGATATACCCAAGTACTTCATTAATAAATTGCAAAGGCATTGCAATGAACCTTTGACTTGTTGTTTTAGACACGCATGTGATATTAATAAGATTTTTTTTTTTTGCAGGGTTTTACTTGCAATTCCTTCAACTGAAGCAATTGATAGGGTTGAGGTAATTTACTTTCTTAATGGTTTTAAGCATGTATTACTTGGTTTTCTCGAGTTCAACTTCCATAGCCTATGTTCCTATACTTTGCCCGTGCAAATATGTAAACCTGATCTCTCATATGTTACTTGGTTTGAGCAGAGCTGAGCTCTGTCCATATGTTTTAATAACTAATATACGTGTGTAGCTTAGCAATTGATATGAAAACATAAAATTGCTTTTCAATTGAAGTGCACACTGATATCTGTTAGTGGCCAAGGTTTAGGGAATTTTAGGTGCCTCTGGAGTTACTGTTTTGTAGTTTTTTGTATAATCTTGGTTATGGTCATGGTTGAAGATGGAGGAGGTAAAACTGTAAAAGGATGGACATGAAAAGTTTGATGATACAACTTTTTTTTAATTAATTATTTTTTATAGTTATGGATAATGATTTCACATATGGTCTTATGAACATCATAGATTCATTGTTTGCTGCCTGATTCAGTTGTATATTTCATACTATTTCTTGTCATGCCTTTTCTCATATGTGGTTATTACATTATCTCTTGAATGTTAAACAGGTCTTGCAATCGAGAGGCAATCCAACTTTTGTATCATGGAAAGGTGGAGCGGTGAGTCAAGCACCATCTATTTCTGCAGTTTATAATTGTATCCAACTTTTGTCCGAAAAGCATTAGTTCGTCCTCAGTTGGTCATATATATCTGAATCTAATATGTTTTGCTAGCTAGTGGTTAAACTTTTTTTCTTCTGTTTATATATATATATATATATATATATATATATATATATATATATTTTTACATCATGTTACCAATTTAGCTTATATCCTGCTCACACCAGATCCTTGGAATTCTTGACTTTGCTCGAGATGGGTGGCTACGTCGTGATGAGTGGATTCAAAATGGAGTTCGCGTTGGAAAGGGAAGAAAGTACAAGGACTCCCATTTCCTTGAAGCACAGGCAATGTATTACATTAATTCATAAAACTGAGAGCACCTGCCTGCTCTTAATCTCACTTGAACACAATAGAAGGCTGCAAGGTTGTATCGTAACTACCAAATGATGTAAATGTTGGTCAGGGCGTTGCACTGCTCCTTCATAAGACTCAGTGACTCACCTTCACCAGGCATTCTGAAGTTTACCGAGTTAGTTAAAAGCTTGGTTGTTAACTGTATTTGAGAGATCTTGAAGTCTTGTATTTGTACATGTGTGAATGGGAGGTTCTTATTTAGCTTAGCTCGCCGCCTAGGCCCTTGAGATATTTGGCCTCTGATTGCACTTCAGGATTTTTGGTTTATCACTTCAGTATTACTATAAAACTCAAGTTATTTACCTGCCCAATTCTATTCTATGCTGTACAAAATCAAGATGTATGAGCACTCTTTCTACCTCTACCTCTATCCTATGATGCATCTGAAGCTTATTTTTGTAGTCCAAACTGATCTTGATGGACCGGAGAGCAGAATCTGGTCTGCATCTTCAGCAAGTTCTGGACGAAAACGAACAAACAACCCGGTCACTTTCGTCATAAGACTAACCTATTGCCTAGAACAAACGTAAGTAAAGAGAAAACTATACTGGTGGCGCTTTCCTTGCCAACTTCTAACTCTGGTTTTGTCAACAGAGAGGGTTAGGCTGTCGAGGCTAGCTGACTATATATGGTGACAGTAAATACGCAACTGCGTCCCACATTGAAGATAACGAAATGGAAAAGCAGAATGGGATACTATAAATGTATGCTGGTCGTTGCGATTACAACTTAAAAGGGTCGGTTGGCTAAATATGCCATGCTCACCCTTGATTGGTGAGCGCCGTATGGATATCGAGACATATGGCCGACATAATTTGTGGGACTTCATAGGGTTGGCTCGCTTGGCCGACCCTCCGATTCTTGGTTGCAAATATTCAGACTTTTCCGACCAAACTTTCTGAATGGTCATATGTTTCCTTTGTGCAAGGTCGAACCCATATCAGGGAAGGGTATGACACCCCTTTTATCCCAATCCAGTAAGGGTCGCACCCGCCATACCAAGTATGGATCCTCTACGCTAATATGGTTAGTTCATCAAAATCGTAAATTACCTCACTTGAGCATGCAAGGGTCTTTAGTCGGTCCCCATGCCAGTCTCCATTACAAGTGTATAGAGATTGAAGATTAACTACATACATTATCTGATATAAAAGTATGGATATCTTACACTTTGACGCCGCCAAAATTCTCAGATATGAATTTCTGTAAGAAATTTACAGGTATGCATATCTACAGAAAATTTACAAATCGCGCGACTCAACGCAAGACTGCTGACAATAGAGTTCGAACTTAAATTGAGACTCAACTACAAGCACATCCATACCAACTGATCCAATTCATTATCGACTCAAACTATAAATACGTCCATGCCAACTGAACCAACTCGTGTTAGTAATTACATACATTATCTACCAACAACAAAACCAGTCATTGTTTAGCTCAGAATTCATCATTGAGCTTCCATCGATCTAATAATAGAACACGAGTTTAAATCTCTAATAATAGAACACCGTCTCAACGAGAGTCCGAAGTTTGATTCGAACACAAGTATGGTTCGACAGTAATTCACATTCCTTGTTTGCTTTGATTTGTTACAATATTACATAAGAGTAATCCAGAGTTTCAAACCATCAATTTCAATTTCAAAGTTATTCTTCCCAATTTGCTGAATCGAAAACATAGAGACGACGCCTTCAAAGCTCAGAGCTTCGGAGTGGCGACGACTTTGGCCTCCAATCCCAGCACGCCACATAGCTCCGGGTACAAGCTCATCCTAATCTCGGCGTACACGTCACCCTTCCACTTCCTCTCCCCCAGCTTCTCCGCCACGCGCACCGCCGCCTCCACCGCCGCCTCGGCGCTATCGTGCGCCGAGTCCACGATCCCCATCCTGACCGCCTCCTCTCCCCTCACCTTCATCCCCCTCAGCAGCAAGTCCCTCCGGGCCGAGACCGACCCGATCTTGGCCCGGAACGCCGCCGCGAAGTAGTCCGGAAACGGCAGCCCCAGGTCGACCTCGCTCATGTAGAGCACGCCGCGATCGCGCCGCATGGTGACGTAGTCGTGGCTGATGGCGAGGAGGAGGCCGGCGGCGGCGGCGTGGCCGGGGAGGGAGGCGACGGTGGGCATGGGGAGGGAGAGGAGGGCGGCGACGACGGGCTTGAAGGCGACGACCATTTGGTGGAGGCGGTGGCGGGCGGCGGAGACGGAGCCGGCGGTTTGGGCCCAGGCGAGGTCGAAGCCGTTGGAGAAGAACTTGCCGCGGGCGGTGGTGATGAGGACGGAGCCGGGGGAGGATTGGGACTTGGCGTCGGCGAGGGCGGAGAGGAGGGAGGAGATGACGGGGAGGCCAAGACGGTGATCGTCGTTGTCGTCGTCGCCGGCTCCGGCACCGGTTAGGGTTAGGAAGAAGATGTTGCCGCGCTTCTCTAGAGTACACATGTTTTTGGGTCAGAAGAGGTCAGTAGTAGTGAGTCCTCGAATTGTACGCCTCTGTTTCTGGGCTTCTGTTTTTATACCCAACCAATTGTTAAGTGTATGCCTATTTTAGTATGGTTTTAAAATTTAAATGCATTCTGCATTTAAGGAGTGGGCTGCTTTCCAATTATTAGGTGTATGGTTTGGAACTGTTGTTTGTAACTGTGGTTTGGAAGGAAATGTGTTCAAGTTCTGGGTTTAGAACTCTCGAAATTGTTTTTGCTTATGGTTTAGAATTGAGTATTGTTTCTTCTGCTTGTGTACCATCTGAGGCTGATCTTCTTGTGGATTTTTTTTATAGATGATGGAAGGAAGTCAAGGAACCGAAACCGATCCGCCCCGATTCAGAAATTCAGTGCAATTGAAAATTCGGCCAAACCTAGTACAAATCTGGTGTTCGGTTTCACAAATGGACTTTCCGATTTTTTCGGTTCGAACTCGGTTTGGGCCTGATAACCGACCCCGCCCGACTATGCCCAGGCCTAGATGGAGGAGATAAGCAATGAGGATGGAAAGAAATTAGGTAAAAGCCATAGTTGGTATGGCCTCCCCCAGCTCTTCCACCGTCGATCTAGATCCAGAAGGATCAAGATCTAGGTGAGGGAGTTTGGGGAGAGTTGAATTTCATATTTGGTTTTTCTCTCTAGTATTTAGAGAGGGAGGCTCTCAGGGGCGTATCTGATATACTTCTACTTCTACTTCTACTTCTAAGCTTAAAGTCTATATGTACAATGAAAATTTTAATTTTGTTGTAGAGAAACTGAAATTGAGAGAAATTTGCTGTGTATTCTCATTGATAATAGAGACCTCTTTATATAGAGGATTACAAGGCATAGAATTTGAATCATACAAGGAAAGTAATCGTACATTGAATAGGAATCTAGATCCTTCTAATGTAACCCTATTACCACTAGGTCAAGTAACCTAGAGTTTGGGTCAAACACAAATTAGGATTTTACTTGAACACTCCCCCTTGTGTTGCCCAAACGCGGTGCTTCTCTCGTTGCCTCACTAAAAACCTTGCCGAATAATAAAAACCCAATGGGACAAAAATAACCTCAGTCGAAGGGGAAAAAGAGCACAACACAACTTTCACGCTTCGAAACTAACATGTAGACATCTCCCCCTGATGTCCGCGCCTCCCTCTGATGACTACGATCATGGGAGTTCAGATAATTTTCGCAAGCCAATTCTTGCCACATGTTTCTCGAACGTGGATTTGGGCAATGACTTAGTAAACAAGTCTGCCACATTGTTCTCAGATCGGACCTGGTTCACTTTGATCTTGAGGAGCTTCTGTTGTTGCTGATTGTAGAAGAATTTAGGCGATATATGTTTGGTGTTGTCGCCTTTGATGTAGCCTTGCTTCATTTGTTCAATGCAAGCAGCAGTATCCTCATGAATGCTCGTTGGCTCATCTGTGGTAAACTTCAGACCACAATTGCTTCGAATATGCGTAACTATGGAACGAAGCCATATACATTCATGAACTGCTTTGGGAAGAACAATAATCTCTGCATGATTCGAAGAGGTAGCGACTAAGGTCTGCTTTGTAGACCTCCAAGATATCACGGTCTTTCCCATGGTGAATACATAGCCAGTTTGGAAGCGACCTTTGTGTGGGTCAAAGAGGTACCCAGCATCAGTAAAACCTTCCAAAACACTTATATCGTTTTGGGATGGGGAGAGGGAACCCAGTCCACCGTGTATGGCTTCCTTGGCACTTGATGGGTCCGAATCCATCTTCTCTCTGTAGGGATAGAACAAGCCCATATTGATCGTACCACTTAGGTATCGAAAGATATCTTTAACACCAGTCCAATGGCATTGTGTTGGTGCAGAGCTATATCTAGCTAGCAAGTTCACAGCGAATGAGATGTCCGGTCTTGTGCATTGTGCTAAGTACAATAATGCGCCTATTACACTTAGGTAGGGCACTTCTGCCTCTAGCACTTCTTCGTCGTCATCTTTTGGACGAAATGGATTATTCTTTGGATTAAGACTACGGACGACCATTGGGGTGCTTGAAGGCTTAATCTTGTCAGTGTTGAAACGCCTAAGCATCTTTTGGGTATAAGTTGATTGATGAATCAGGATACCATCTCTACGGTGCTCAAGTTCCAAACCGAGGCAAAACCGTGTTTTCCCAAGATCTTTCATCTCAAACTCGAATTTTAAGTGGTCAGCGGTTTCCCTTAACTCTTTAAAGGTGCCAATTATGTTCATGTCATCGACATAAACCGCTACTATTGCAAATCCGGAACTTGTCCTTTTTATGAACACACATGAGCATAGTTCATTGTTGACATATCCCTTACCAATCAAGTAGTCACTTAGACGGTTATACCACATCCGTATAGATTGTTTCAATCCATATAGTGAGCGTTTCAATCTAATCGCAAACGCGCTTCGTGGTTTAGAGCCACTTGATTTGGGTAACCGAAGTCCATCTGGGACCTTCATGTATATTTTTGTATCTAGATCCTCATATAGATACGTAGTAGCCACATCCATAAGCTGCATGTTCAGTTTTTCGGAAACTATCAAACTGACAAGGTAGCGGAACCTTATGACGTCCATTACGGGAGAATAGGTCTCCTCGTAGTCTATTCCAGGGCGTTGTGAGAAGCCTTGAGCCACAAGTCGAGCTTTGTACCTTACAATCTCATTTCTCTCATTACGCTTTCTAACGAATACCCATTTGTGACCAACTGGTTTGGTGTTGGGCGGTATTGGTACAACTTTGCCAAATACTTTTCTTTTCGCTAGAGAATCAAGTTCTGCCTAGATCGCATCTTTCCATTTTGGCCAATCAGCTCTACGTTGGCATTCATCAACGGAGCGTGGTTCGATGTCATTGGTCTCAATAATCTCACACGCCACTGAATACGCGAATACATTATCAATGATGATGGAGCTTCTTTCCCACGTCCCATATCCACTAGTGTAATTTACAGAGATCTCTACGTTCTCAGGGATAGGTCCTGACATTGAGGCGTCCCCCAATGATGTCTCTTGGACATAACCATAATCCGGAACATTCTCATGGGACGGATTTTGAGTATCGATGATCAAATGATTTGTTTGTGCCTCATTCGCTCTCTTTCTAGGGCGAGTATCCTTTGAACCAATTGGTCTACCGCTCTTCCTTACGGGACCTGCGACGATAGATGCCACATCATTGTCATTCTGGGCAATGACGCCATCTCCTGGTGTTACAGGAATGGCGTTATGTCCAGTATTTGAGATATCGATCCTTGTAGGCACGTTTGCAGCATGTATGTGTGATCTCGTCACTTTAGCAACATCAAAAAACTTATTAGGCAGAGTGTCTGCTACATTCTGGAACTCGATTATTCTTTGCACTTCAAGTTCGAACTGTGCGGTACGGGGATCGAGATGAGACATAATGGGGGCAGACCACGACAATTTCTGTCATTCCTGTTGAACATCTGTGTTCTTATCTCCTCCTAATGATAGGAAGACTGTCTCATCAAAGTGACAATCCGTAAATCTAGCAGTAAAGAGATCGCTTGTCAAGGGTTCAAGATAGCGGACGATAGTTGGAGATTCATAGCTAACATAGATGCTCATTCGTCGTTGTGGATCCACCTTAGTATGCTGTGGTGGCGTAATAGACACATAAATGACATACCCAAATATGCGTAAGTGCGAGATATCAGACTCGTACCCAGTCGCTAGCTGTAACGCACAGTAAGATTGGGTTATAGTGGGTCGTAGACGAATTAGCATTGCTGCATGCAATATTGCATATCCCCAGGCAGAAACAGGGAGATTGGTGCGCATAACCAATGTCCGTACTATCATCTGTAGTCATTTGATAGTGGCTTCTGCGAGACCATTTTGGGTATGAACATGGGGAACTGGATGCTCTACATCAATCCCCAGTGACATGCAATAGTCATCGAACGTTTTCGATGTAAACTCCCCAGCATTATCAAGTCAAATTGACTTAATGAGATGGTCAGGGTAGTGAGCTCATAGACGGATAATCTAGGCGAGAAGTTTACCATAAGCAGCATTTTGAGTGGACAACAGCGCGACATGTGATCAGCGTGTCGACGCATCAACCAATACCATAAAATATTTAAAAGGTCCGCATGATGGTTGAATTGGTCCACAGATATCCCCTTGGATTCTCTATAAGAACGGAATGAGTATTTTGGGATCCTTTGTGTAGGACAGTCTCAGTCCTAATTTTCCGAATGAACAGGCTTTGCAGAAAAAGCGAGGGACCTTAGAAGCAACCAATGAGGATTTTGGTTGAGCCTAAGCGTCTATAGCGCTATTAGAAGCAAAATGTGTGACTACATCACCCATCATGGTGTTGGAACCATGGAAAGTGGCATCCATGGCGTCTTGACCATGGGGAGGATCATCCATGGCATCAAGGCCATGGGTAGCGCCATTTATGGCGTTGCCACATGGGACTTGTGTGACGTCTCGAACCTAAATTTACCAGTTTACAAGTCTTTCGATGGGTAAATGACATTTACATTTACTTTTTGGCTCCGTTTCGACATTTAGGGGGCCCTAAAAGTTGACTTTTTGTTCGGGTCAAAATTTGAGAAAATTTCCTTCATGAAAGTTGTAGTGGATGTTAAACTGAGCGCGTGCATATGTGATACGTAAAAATCGGAGCTCATATGCAAAATTTATACGCGAAAATGTGAAAGTTACTGTTTACGGTAAGTAGTATATATTTGAATTTCTACTGTTGGCCGGTAACTTTTCTTTTCTCTTTCTCTCTCCTCCTCCCCCGCGTTTTTCTCTCTTCCTTCGGCGATCTGCAACTCCGGTGTTCTCTCTCTTCCGGCCACCTAACGGCGCAAGACCGGTGGCTACGGACTCGTCTCGACCTCCTCGTGGCGCCTACGGTGGTATCTCACGATAACTTGGCCGGAAAACGACGAACCAAGTCGTGGGAGTTTACTGTAGCAATTGATCGTTGACCTCAATTCCAGTCACCTCCGGCGACAAAGCCAGGCTTTTTAGAAGCGTCTTGAGGCGTACTTGAAGCTCCTCAAATATCTTGAAGCGATTTGCAGCGTGGAGGAAGAAAGCATAATTAGAAAATTTTACTCTACTTCGGTTTGCTTAATTGTTCGGCCACTTAGAGGTATTTTCTGACTTGGCCACAGTTATGAAAGATTCTTAGAATATTGAGTTGTTGATGCTGGTAAAATTTGGTAGCCAGATATGGTGGTTGACCGGCGGCGCGTGGGGTCCAGGCACAGCTGCCTGTGGCGGCGCGTGAGGGCGCGTCCGGCCGTTCCTGGTGAGTTGTTTTGGTTTATTGGGTAGTAAATATTGTTACGGATTTATGGATAGGTGTTTGGTGGAAATTGGAGGAGGTTTGGATATTAATCAGAATTTCCGAAGTTCAATAGTTTGGTTATTGGTTTATGAGAAATTCCACTATCGGATTTCTCTCAGTTTTGCCCTAGAAACCTTCAATTAATGAATTGGTACTAATGGTGAAGTTTGGGTTAAATTGGAGAAGAAATGAAAATGTTGATTTATGAGGATTTGATGTGGGAATTGTATTTAATTTCCGGATTGTTATTCTCGAATTATAATTGTGTACAAGGCGACGTGCCGAGCTACTGCTCGACGTAGGAAACCGGTACCGTGGTCGCCTAAATAGTACTGTGAGTGGACATTTGTTTTTAAATTAATTTCCGCATGCAGTATTATTATTTTCTTCCAATTGAGATTTAATTATGTTTTGAATATTTGAGCGTTGATTTATCGAGATTTATTTATGGATTACGAGATTAGTATTGAAATTCCTTCCCGAGGGATTTTAGTAGATTTTTGAGGTAGTCATTCATGAGTTATTGAGTTGAGGAATGATTTTCGGGAAGTGACTGATTCAGAAAATATTATGAGAATTATGGATTTCGAATATCGGTTTTTATGAGGATTCACGAGTACGAATGTTTCATTGAATTTTTTAGCATGATTGAATTATCGAGATTTATTGAGCTTTAAGCTCCGTACTTATCAGTCTTGAAGTTAGATTGAGTTTTCTTTCCGAAAGCATTTATTGATTTACAGAGTATTTGATTTTATGCTTTCGATGATGCTTTCGAGGATTTATTGAGATATTGAGGTTTGATTTAGTGAGTTAATCCTAAGTTAGCTTTCGGTGAATTATTATTGATTTATTGAAGTAATACCGAGTTTCTTTCCGAAAGCAAGTAATTGAAAGAGGTTATTTTCAGTTTCTTGAGGAGGCTATTCAGTTTATTAAGGAGGCCAGTTTTGGCGCATGCGTATCTTACCTAGTTGGCAGTCCCTTCTAGGTAATAGTCTGGTTGGCAGTCCCTTCCAGACTACAGCCCGGTTGGCAGTCCCATCCGATGCGTCACCTGGTTGGCAGTCCCTTCCAGATGACATGAGGTAGTTAGTCGGCAGTCCCGTCTACTACCTGTGGTTAGTCGGCAGTCCCGTCTACTACATGTGGCTAGTTGGCAGTCCCATCTATCCACCGCCTCCTATTCCGGTTGGCAGTCCCTTCCGATGCGTCATCTGGGTGGCAGTCCCTCCTAGATGGCATGAGATGACTAAACAGCAGTCCTTTCTAGTCATCAAACGAGCCTCATGAAAAGGATGTTTTTATAAGGATTGAGGATGAGATTTTAAGAGATTTCAAGATGTTCTTGTTACGTGATTGAGATTTCAGTAAAGAGGATGATTAAGAGTGTTTTCAAGATTGTTACTGCATGCGAGATTTTAGAGAATAACTTGGGAAAGCATTAAGTTTTACTTATACATTTGAAAGTACTTATTTTTCGTCCACTCACTCTAACGGTTTTTTAAATGTTTTCCCCTGGGCCCTTCGGTTTTAAATGCCCAGTTTGCAGGCCAGTTTAGCTTGAGGTCGAGCGTACTTGGGGTTGAGGCATAGCTGTCATAGCTTCCGGTCGTTTATCTTGTATTCTACCTTTTTGTACGCCGAAGAAATAGATTGCTCTGATAACTCTTGAGATTAATATTCTTAAGTATCAGAATTGTTTGTGATATGGGAGATGTTGTAATATAGGGAGCAGGGTGGCTCCAGGAGAATAAGGATAGATGATTTAGAAGTGTAAATGTTTTTTTTTACAGGTTTTGGGTTGTCCATTTTTAGGGGAAGTTCTGTCAAATTTTTGGTAGAATTTCTTCTAAGGTGGGCCCCGCCGCAGGGCCTCTTCGGATTTCAGGGTGAAATCTGGGGCGGGTCCTGTCAACTTGGGCGGCCCTATGGCACCCCAAGACGGATGCAGCGCCAGATGTTGCAATTGTTGCTATCTTGCTAAGTCTGGGAATCAATTTTCGATTCTTGCTTCTTCTTACTCTGAACAATGGACGTCCGTGTGAAGTCTTTAGTATACGGAGCATCATATCACGACCAGGGTGCCCGAGTCGGTCATGCCAAAGCTAGTATGTGTCAGAATCCAAGAGATCTTCTCTTATGACATTATTGGATTCAATTGGTCGAATTGTAGTGACATAAAGTCCACTAGATTGACACAGAAGCTTCTCTAAGATGTGCTTTCGTCCACAATCATTAGAGGTAATGCAAAAGAACTCTTTTGCATTCTCAGTATGCATTTCCGCATGGAATCCGTTGGCTCTAATATCTTTGAAGCTCAATAAGGTTTGATTTTCCTTAGGAGAGTAGAGAGCTTCTATGACTTTGATCAAGGTGCCATTTGGCAATAAGAATTGTGCCATTTCATGTCCTTGAACTAAACCTGATGGCCCAACCATCGTAGTCACCGAGGAATGTGTAGGCAACATCTCTAAGAATAATTGCTTTTGGAGTAGAATGGTGTGCGTAGTCGCACTATCCGCAAGACATTGTAGTTCGCTAGAATCCATTCCTAAAAGAAAAGCTCGTAATTAAAAGGAGTCATAAAGAAAAGAACTCAACTTTTATTAATAAGCCAAATAGAATTACATCATTATTTATTTGACCAAAGAAAATCTAATCCAATAAACTAGCTAATGCAAAACAATAGTAGTCGTCTAACTCCTTTCGGTAATTCTAATGCAAATATGACCAAGTGAGTAGAGAGATGTCGGTGGAGTAAGGCTCGCTTAAGTACTACTTATCTCAAAACCTTCATAGATATCACACTTACATTGAGTATGCCTACTTTGAAGAAAGACTAATACCATTGACATCTACTACAAAAATAATATGGCAATTGCCTACATCTCTTGGAAAATTAAAAGACTTAATCAAAATCGCCCGTTTCTGGGTCTTGATCTTTGTAGTCTTCTACCCTTAGATCCAGATCGCCATCTTGATCTTCTTGTTCCATGTAGTTTGCCTCCCTTGCTTCACGATACGTCTTGTATGCGTTTGCAACATTTTGGGATGCTTTACACGCTTTGGCCCAATGTCCAGTTGATCCACATCGAAGACAAACATCATTATGGTCAGGCTCCCTTGACCGAGGCGCCTTTGGGGCGCGATTTGGACAACCATAGCTCTTGGTGGCGTGACCACCATGGTTTGAGGCTCCACTTCTCTCTCTCTCTTCACACGTTGACCTCCACGGTTCGTTGCAGGCTTCTCTTGGCGATTTCCTTCCTCTTTAGGGCGAGAATATGGACCAGAACGTCCAGAATTGTCCCTACTCTTAGGGTTTCGCTCCTTGCGTCCTCCTTTGGGGGCGCGACTATAGTTAGACTCCGGAATAGACTTAGTTCCCACGGGTCTAGCATTATAGTTCTTCACAAGAATATTGTCGTGCTTTTCAGCTACGTTCATGGCGCCAATAAGCTCATGAAACCTTGTGATACATCCTGGATTCACATCAATCCGATAATTCTTTGAAATCATCAGGGCAGAGACGGGGATGGTAGAGAAAGTCTTCTCGATCAACATCGTATCAGTTATGGTTTTGTCACAAAACTCCATCAAAGACTTGATACGAAGAGCTTCTGAGTTATAATCAAGCACAGACTTTAAATCACAAAAGCGGAGGTTATGTCATCTCACTTCTAATTCAGGAAGCAGGGAGTCACGAACGTTGCCAAATCGCAGCTCAAGTTCCACCCATAGGTTTCTAGGGTCTTCCTCATTGAGGTATTCACTTTGGAGCACGTCATTCATGTGCCTTGTCATGAGAATTATGGCTTTAGCTTGATTTGCTTCAAAAGCAGTAGCTTGCTCAATGGAGAGCACGTTCTGACTAAGCTCTTGGATGGTTTCCAGAAGTCCATCAGCCTTAAGATGTTGGCGCACATCTCGGACCCAACTATGGTATCTTGCGCCAGTTGTCTCCAGTGGAACAAAGTTCAACTTGTTCAGGTTACTCATCCTAAAAAACAACACAAGATTAGGGTTAGTTTCGGAGCGAAAAAGGTTACCACGAAAAACTATTAAATTTCTGAGCGTAGTCACTTCCAAGAAATTAGGGATTTTCTGAGCTTAGTCGCTTCCAAGAAAATCCAATTCCAAGAGGGGTTTTGGATTAGATCTAAACAACAATGTATGTGGTCGATCATTTTCTTCTCAACAAACTCTAAGTTTGGAGGACTTTACAAGCTCCAAACTTGGAGTGAGCACGAACCCCCACAGTTCGGCTATTGGTCTCCCCTATGAAGAAGAAAGGGGGGTAGAAAAATGGAGGTTAGAAGTCCCCGAGAAAAAGAAGAGAAAAGTAATAAAAACTTCAAAAACGGGAACTTTTAGAAAAAAATACCTCGAAATTGGTCGCCGGAAAATTTGGCAGGAAAAGTCGTCAGAAAAAATCACAGGAAAGTGGCCGGCGGTGACCTGTCACCGGAGTTGCTGACATGGCATCGGTGGCTAACGTGGCAGTCAGATGCTGACATGGACTACTAACTGGACACTGATTGTATGCTGATGCAGACGCTGACGTGGATGGGCTCTGGGCTGAGCCTACTCCTTCTGCTACTGGGCTAATCTGTTATCCTTCTGCAGTTAGGCCGGACTGCTTCTTTGCTTCTGGGCCGAGGCTGGACTTCTTATGGGCTGGGTTGCGCAGGGTTGACTGAAGCAAGGGCTGGATGATCTGGAAGGGCTGCCAGCAGTTCAAGATGGAACAGCTTCTGGTTGCCAGTTTAAATCTAACAATAGAACACGAGTTTAAATCTCTAATAATAGAACACCGTCTCAACGAGAGTCTAAAGTTTGATTCGAACACAAGTATCGTTCAACAGTAATTCACATTCCTTGTTTGCTTTGATTTGTTACAATATTACATAAGAATCCAGAGTTTCAAACCCAGAATCAATTTCAAAGTTATTCTTCCCAATTTGCTAAATCGAAAACATTGAGACGACGCCTTCAAAGCTCAGAGCTTCGGAGTGGCGACGACTTTGGCCTCCAATCCCAGCACGCCACATAGCTCCGGATATAAGCTCATCCTAATCTCGGCGTACACGTCACCCTTCCACTTCCTCTCCCCCAGCTTCTCCGCCACGCACACCGCCGCCTTGGCGCTATCGTGCGCCGAGTCCATGATTCCCATCCTGACCGCCTCCTCTCCCCTCACCTTCATCCCCCTCAGCAGCAAGTCCCTCCGGGCCGAGGCCGACCCGATCTTGGCCCGGAAAGCCGCCGCGAAGTAGTCCCGAAACGGCAGCCCCAGGTCGACCTCGCTCATGTAGAGCACACCCCGATCGCGCTGCATGGTGACGTAGTCGTGGCTGATGGCGAGGAGGAGGCCGGCGTGGCCGGGGAGGGTGGCGACGGTGGGCATGGGGAGGGAGAGGAGGGCGACGACGACGGGCTTGAAGGCGACGACCATCTGGTGGAGGCGGTGGAGGGCGGCGGAGGAGGAGCCGGCGGTTTGGGCCCAGGCGAGGTCGAAGCAGTTGGAGAAGAACTTGCCGCGGGCGATGGTGATGAGGACGGAGCCGGGGGAGGATTGGGACTTGGAGTCGGCGAGGGTGGAGAAGAGGGAGGAGATGACGGGGAGGCCAAGGCGGTGATCGTCGTTGTCGTCGTCGCCGGCTCCGGCGCCGGTAAGGGTTAGGAAGAAGATGTTGCCGCGCTTCTCTAGAGTACACATGTTTTTGGGTCAGAAGAGGTCAGTAGTAGTGAGTCCTCGAATTGTGTGTACGCCTCTGTTTCTGGGCTTCTGTTTTTTTACCCAACCAATTGTTAAGTGTTTGCCTATTTAAGTATGGTTTTAAAATTCTGCATTTAAGGAGTGGGCTGCTTTCCAATTGTTAGGTGAATGCCCGATTTGTTATAGAGTAGAGAATTAGAAGTCTATACTTCCTTATTCAAAAAACAGAAGTCTATACTTCTACTTCTACCTTTTTTTTTCTTTTTTTTTGAACAGGGGATCAATTAAGCTGCTCCAAGCTAACCCAATGAGCTGTAAAAGGAAATACATTACCAGTTTGATGGACATGTCCATACAAACAAAAACTAAAAAGGAAAATTAATTTTCTTTTAGGCTCAAAGAGAGCTAGTATCAGAAAATTAATCTTTAAAACAATAAAAAATAAAACATAGACCCGATAAGAGGCCCAACCCACTACCTAAACTCCAGTTGTTGCAGTCCAGATTGCGCCGCAAGCCACGCACTGACGTTTGAGGAGCTGCTGGAAACAGAACACCCAGAAATTCCGTCATGATAAACCGATTCCAAACAAATTCCAAAATACAGATCAAGAGAGAACCAACAACCAATAGGATGAGATCCCTCACAAAAGCATCATTCTCTCCACCAACGAAACCAAGAAGAAACCATGGTAGTTGACAAGGATCCGAGATCTAGAACAAGAAACGTAACAGTAACCAATGACTAAAATATCGAGTTTCGAGGAAATATCGATGGTCCCGAAAACGGAAATTTCGACGGAAATATTGTGGATATATCGATTTCGGTAAATAATCAAGAAAACTGATGGAAATTTTAAGAAAAATATGGAAATTTTAAGTGAAACGTTTAGATATGTTTGTTTTATCAATTATCTGCTATATTTTTATAAAAAATTATTGAATAAACATTATTACATAGTGAGATGTAGTAATTTAAGATGAAATATTATATGTGGAATCAATAACAATTCTTATATGCTACATCATTTTTTTTTTCTTTTTCCTATGACTGAAAATCCATTCACGCCTTAAATACAATTTTTGTACATATCACCATGCACATTCAATTATAAAATAAAATTTTAAAAGGTAGTTGTACATTTTTCAACTAGTAGGTAAATCTAAATTTTTATTGTAAGTTGTTTATTAATAAAAAAGTTTTGACAGTCATAGAGAAAGTATTTTATTATATAAGTCACAAATTTAAACCATGCAGAGTACTAGCAGACTTGGTTAAGTCACTCTAGTGATTCTTAGCCAAATAGGCTTCGAAACTTGCCAACCACCAATTGCCAGCCCTTTTTATTTGAATTAAATAACTCAAACAAGTGGAAGAGAGTCAGAGAGATATGGAGCACGTGGCAATTAAGTATGAGAGTAATAAGGTCACGTGGCGGGTAAGTGGAGAGAGAGAAGGAATATTCCTGAAATATTCTTTAGAATCTCGAATATATCGTGAACTTTCGCAAAATATCGAGATATTTCGGGAAATATCGTAAATATCGCGCAAAATTTAATTGTACCCAACAGAAATATAGGGAACTTGAAAAAACGAAAATTTCGCCGAAATTTCGGCGATTTTTTCGATTTTTTAGACCTTGACAGTAACAGTAACAATGGATAATGGGGGGGGTGAAAAACTCATGCGTGAGCACCCATACTCGGTTTTAAATGTATGCCCGATTTGTTATATAGTAGAGAATAATATAGAGACAGAGAGAATATACGAGAGGAATTAGAAGTCTATACTTCTACTAGCTATGAATTTTTAATTCTACGTTATTCTCAATGTCTATAATGAAAAAATAATATTGATGCGGTGTCATTGTACCGCTATCTACAGAAATGGATGACTGTGAGGGTTACCATTTTCACAATCCATATCTGTCAATCATGAACATAGGTCAAAGTGAATGCCGAGGTTGCCAGCATTCGACTCTCCGATGCCTAAGTCAGTGAGAATGTAGACAAAGTAGGAGTTAATATAGAGTGGTGGCTTACTTTGAATGAGAGGAGATGCATATATTTATAGTGTAGGTTAGGGCTTGTCACCATTTTCTTTTCCCATGTAGGACTAGATATGGCTATCAAAGTTAGTAAAGTGAGGCAAGCATGTGTGTTGGGCCCTAGGCCTCCTTTGTAGAGTAAGGACTCAAACATCTTTTAATGGTCATTTAGCCGTATATATTCGTTGTTTGCACCTTTGTACACATGTGGTATAAATAAATAATGTACTTTTTTTTTTAGAATAATGTCTATAATGTGCTTGATGTTGTAAATATTATTATCTTTGTGGATGTCCATATAAATACTCATTAGTTATGTACTTTGATATAAACCCTACCTCTATATAAAGGAAGCTAATGAGACTGAATGATACACTTCTACTTCTCCCCAAACTATTCTCTCTCCATCTTTTCTCTACTTTATAACACGTTATCAGCACGCTCTACTATTTGGTTAAAAACTCTATGATGATCTACTAGTTTATGGTGCAACGTTGTTGCTTGACTATAACTCTTGATCTATGAGTTTTGTTTGATTGATATTTATCATCAGCACTATGAAATTTTTTTGAAGTAAAATGATTTTCAATACAATCGAACGATTATCGTTTGCTCTTACCTATATAGCTTCATCAACTATTTGGTTCTTTTATTTGTTGTTATCTATTGATTAACACGCAGGTATTTCAGATTGCTCCAGATTTAAAGGATCATGGTATAATCAACCCGATGATTCTATACATGCAGCCTTCATCAAATAAATGCTTTTATTACTTATTTGACTCCAGGAGTCGTTATCATATAAAATATGATCTTCATATGCAGTCAGATTCAATTATAGTTTAAATGTATATTGATGCTGGTATTAGCACTTACGTTGCTTGCTTTACCAATTTTTTTTAATGAAATTTCATGGTTCATGTTTTACAGATCTGATTGTTTATAGATAATATATATATATATATATATATATATATATGGATACATATGGATACCGATTCGAAACAG
>LYNE01002030.1:22096-35934 GCA_001662545.1 Rosa x damascena | reverse complement strand
AGGGAAAAAAGGGAAAAAATAAATAAATAAATAAACAAAGTGGATATGCCTCAAATGGCCAAGATTATAGAAAATTTTACCAAGCACCAGACAATGTACATAGTAGTGATTGCACAAGAGAAGTAAGATTCAATATACACAAAAATGTCAGAATCATTCGAAATCGTGACAGTAATTGTTTTCATATCAGAAGTAAAGACTAACAATCAGGTGATTAGAATTTGACAATTGGGAAATCAACAAATGTGGGGAATTTAACCGAAACCAACTCCACAGATCACTGAATTATTAGATACAAACTTTGTTGTGTCAAGAGTTTCATTCCATTACATAACAATATAGTAGCATTCTGCTCAACTCCACAAAGATAAAATAAATTGTCCAGTCTACGACTCTACGTTCTTCTAGTTGAGAGATACTGAGGCCACTGCCAAAGGCCTCCAACTGTTCCAAAGTGCCAAATCATTAAACTTTTACGCACAAATACATATGCCCCCGGCCACAGTTCCTTTTAGTACAGAAGAGTAACAAAACCAAACTTCTATTGCAGCATTGCTTATCCTCTAAATTCGCAAAATCAGCTTTCAAATAACTAAAACTACACAATCAGAAAAATGAAGATAACACAAACTCTGTGAGGCTTAGTACTGGCTTTGTTCATAACTCGGCGATTCTGAATAGGTTTCCAAAAGTGTTGGTAGACTTTTTACCATTTGAATCAATATAGATTTGGTAAGATAACTAAAATTCCAAAAAAAAAGTATCAGAAGTGGAAAATAGATTCAGTATACGAATGAGTTTCCAGTAACCATGATGAACCTAAGAACTTGATTAAAAGGCATTTCAATTCGAACTTCCAACAATCTTGATTAAAAGGCATTTCAATTCGAACTTCCAACAATAAGATTGTTGGAAGAATAACTTCTAAGTTGAAATCCATCGATTCAACCATAGTTTTCATCACCAAAATAAAAAATAAATGAAACATGGTGTTAGATTCCCAAAATTTAAGGGTGAAGAATGAAGAATGTGTGCTTAACTTAGCTTTCCAGCAAATATGCTTATTGTCTACAAGAATGTGAAGAAGAAAAGTCGCACAAAGCTGGAAGCTGAAGACAGTGGGTATGTCACAAAATGGCATAAGAATAGGCAATAATACCAGTGCATAGTTCGGACTCCAAAAAGTATTCAAAGACAAGAGCACTATTATGACCTTAGTTTTTTTTTCTCAAGGGTCAAACCTAGTTTATATTACTTTAGTAATAGAATGATAGTCAATCATATTCGACAGAAAGAGCAAATGAAACTCACAGAGTTGATCTTAGATGTCTGCAATACCACTGGTGGCTGGTGAAACTAAAGTCTCCCTGTAAATGACTGCATCAAAATTCCATTTGTTGTGGGTCTTAAAAACATTCCTGAATGTCTGTTCCTTGAAGCTATATAATACCAAGGACTGAAAATCATATCTGTTGGCGATCAAACCTTCACCATTCTCTAATATGCACAGAGGCATCAAGAGTGAGAATTGAGCATCTTTATGTAAGATATCTAAAGAAGCAACTTCAGTCCACGATTCCTTGACCCTATATTCCTTCATCATCCATATTCTAAACCTGACGAACTCATTGTTTGGATCGCTATATTCATATACACCAAGACAATCTCCACAAACAAAGTAGCATTCAAAACCAGCCTGAGAGGGCAATGGAAGCATCTCCCGAAACTTTTCCTGTGCTAAATCAAAAGAGATAATCCTTGAATCTGTTGGATCAAAATGATCAAATATGGTCTCTGGCCAGTGCAGAGCTGTTTGCCTCAAAATCGTCTCGGCCGAATGAGGGCCGAGGGACTTGTGGTTGAATCGTCCTTCTGAAATTGCGCGGGAGTGCCAACTCGCGGCCGAATAGCCAAGCGAGGTTTATGATTTGAATGGTGCGTGATCTGACTTCTTTCAAATGATTGTAGGCCGAGGAAGGAACCCTTTCGGCCGTTAGGTTTTGATGCCTCTATTGCAAGGACTTCGGTTAGGCGTCAATGCTGACCAGGATCTTCTATCACGTTCACTTCTTGGGTAAACTCAAAGGTTCGGGTGACAAGCGAGAGATCTATTGGGTGAAGGTACTCACAAATCACGGTGAAGACGAAGGTGAAGTGGACTCGGTTGTCAAAACGTTGTGAGATGATATGTGTGTGAACGGCGAATCGCATCAATCCAATCCGGACTGGCCGAAAGAGATCAATGGATGATAATTCTATGTTACGAACTACTCCTAAGTGCGAAAAGTAAAGTACATATAAAATAAAGAACAAGAAAGTAAAGTGCTTGAATGTAACGACTGAAATAAAAGTAAGAAACTAAAAATGAAAACAAGTTATGAAAGTTGAATAGAAGGCAAAGTACCTATGAAAGAGTAAGAAAAAGGTTTGAGTAAAAGTTGTATATTGATTTGTTTGTGTGGTGCAGGACCCTTTACAATGATTTACAATGTGTTATATATACAAGTCAAAAACCCTAGCTAACTTGTCCTCCAAGACGTGGAATTGAAGTAGGATTCTCCTTCCTTCTAGGATTGATTCGTCTCATAAAATTCTGACTTGGCTGATATATGAAATCTTCACAATCAAAATCCATAATTGATTTGAACTCCTTCCTTGCAAGGATTCCTTTCTTGAGTGAACTCTTCGGCCGACGTTACTACTTGGGTTCGGCCGAACTACTCCACCTTGCCTCGCAGCCCATTTATATAGTTACTTATGTGGACTTGGGCCGTCTAACTTTATGTCTATGAGATCAGTGTTTCTTCATATTTTGGGTCATGTGACCCAAAATCCCAAACCTTCATCGATGCATCCATCTCAACCATACATCTCGAAAACTTCTAATCTCGGCTGTATAGCCGAACACTACTTTTATTCCGGTCAAACGACTCAAAGCCTCCCTAATCAACCCTCAAGTCAACACACATGGGAGTTGCTAAAATCAGGTCCAAACAAGAGCACCATTTAACAAGCACCCTGGCCCTACCAAGCAACCGAGACCCTCATGGGTTCTCCACGAACCCGATTTTAAACTAAAGACCTGAACCACGGTTTCCTCAGAACCCGTAACTCTATAATTGTACCCTCTCACCACCTTATAATCATCATTAGTGGAATCATAACCAAATCCGCTAAACTTCGTAGTGAGATCATAATCAACTCCGCAAAGCTGCGAAGAGACCTGACCAGGACGTTTTGGCAACAAATTGGATTGTCCAGTACAAGGGTTCCATAACACCATGTCTTTCAGGTCAATTTCTACACAAATCAGGCCATTGCAAGAACCCACAATATTTCTACGACTGGAATTAGGGAACATTACCGGAAACTCGAGCTTTCTAATTGCAAGATGAGCATCTCCATCATCGTTCAAGTCCTTCAATGCCTCACAGTCTACGGATAAATCCATGGATGCTTCACAGTCTAGGGATTTGAGAGGACTCGTTGATATCAAGAGCCTGGAGGTGTTCTTGGTGAAGCGTTTGCTTGCGTAGTTGAAGTGCTTGGTGACAAAATAAGACTAGGAAATGAGAGCACGCCATGACTTGCAGACGCAGGGAAATCGCATCAAAGATTTGACCGGTAAAAATGCCAGTATCTCATCAAGGACGTCGTCGAGGTCAGCGAGACTGGTAAGAGCTCGCTTATAAAGGCCGCCGTCTTCCGCCATGGAATTGGTGGCGATGCGGGGCGTTTTTGATGCAGATCACCCACTGAGAGTAAGAAGGAGAACAGAAGGCAAGAGAGAGAGATCAAGCTCGAATATAAATATAATAAGAAGGAGAGAAGACAAAGCTTTGAAGAAACATAAATGCTGATAATAAGTTCCTAGCAACAGTCAAATAACTATCAGATTTCCAAGGGCTAACAATTATTTTTATTGGAACCTGATGGGCCTCTTAATCTCCCTCCTTGACCTGTCTCTTGCCAAACTATAGTTAATTCTTGTACACTAGGAATAGTTGTGCTAGTTGTCTTAACAGATGACTGTTCATCAGTCTCTCCTGGTTGGAAATGACTCGTCCTCGAGTCAAAGCTCTGCTCAATACTTGTCCCATCGTATGGTGGCAAATCAGCAACATTGAAAGTTGCTGATATCTCCATATCTCCAGGTAAGTCAATCTGGTATTCTGGTATGCATTTTCACCTTGACGCTTGAGCACTCAAAATGGACCCTTAGCTCTAACATTGAGTTTGCCAAACTTAACTCTTGGGAACCTTTCTTTGCGGAGATTTTCGGTCTGAAAAGCGCATTGTTGGAACTAGTTGGAACCCCAAGTGGCTTTAGATTCCGAGGTTCCCGCTATAGCCGAACATGACGGAAATGTGATGCCTCGGAAATTTGTATTTATTTCCGAGGATTTTCCGGAATTTAAATGGTGGTTATTGGACGGTTTCGTGGCTCGTGGATGGAGCGGAAGTGTTTCGGACGAATTTTTATTTGGAAAGTATGACTTTAGGGGTGGTGCAAAGGTTGACTTTTTATATGTTGGGATTCTCTGAAAACTTCCTTCACGAAAGTTGTAGAGCACGTCGATACGAGTTCGTGGACATATAGAACGCGAAAATCGGAGTTCATATGAAGAAGTTATGGTCATTGGAAGAAGTTTCCATTTTGGTATAAATATGAATTTTCCGAAATTATTTTCATAATTTCCAAGTTTCCATTTTCGGAAACTCTCTTTTCTCTCCGTTCTCTCTCCTCAGCCTCTGCGCGACCCGACCCAAACCCAGTGACCTGACCCGACTTTTCCGGCCGTTCTTGACGTCCGCCGGCGACGAAACCAACGCAGACGTGATCGCCACCACCTCGCCATCCTCTCTCTAGTGCTTAATGGCGACGGAGACCATCGGAAAGTGGAGATCGGAGGAGCTACAGTTGACGTAGTCGGATCCTGTCGGATTTTCTCAGTTTCCGGCGACTCCTCGGCCGATCGTTCTCAGTTTCGGAATCTCCTCCTCATTCTGATCATCCTCATACCCGCCTTGAAGGACAATTTTGCGTGTAGAGTGGAAGATCAAGGGTTGAAGATCAGCGGTGCATACTGAATCTGGAGCTTGATCAGACGGCAGCGATTGGTCGATCTTGTAAGCTTGATCTAGGATGATCTAGGGTGAACCAGACTTAGCTTCAGGTATGAAAGTTGCTCTACTCTTCATGATGAACATTTCTGGATGGCTTGATTGTTGTGGTTTTGAGTTTTTGGCCGGTGGTGGTTGTGGTGGTTGCACCACCGACTGTGGCGGCGTTTTGGCGGCCTTCCTGCCATGTAAGGGATAGTTTCTGGTATTATATATCTTCTACTCGTCAATACGAGCGTTTCGATATATAATATGCAATTTTTGGAGATCATATGATTAAGTTGTGATTTTTTCAATTTCGGACCGTTTGATGATTCGATCCGTGAGGATTTGAGCATCCGATCGACTTGTGATTTTGACATATCGATCGTATAAGTATGACATTGGGTGGTCTCGGATGTGGTTTCGCCTCATTTGGCGTCACCTTGGGAATTTTGGTTCGATTTAGGGTTTCGAACGTTATTCTTTGTGATTCGTTGACTGAATTAGAGCTGTAATTCCTTAGGTACGTGACAAGGTATTCTTTGGACAGCTATTTTGGGTGGTTTGGCTGCTTTGTTCTGTATTGAAGACGAAGCGGGAGTTTCGAGGTGAGTAATCTCACGAAGTTCATTCACGAACGGGCTTACCTTTATTGCTTTGAGAGTTATTTAGTAACTGCAAACTATAGTTGGTATTAGTAGGCATTCCTGAGCGGATGACTACATATAGATAAATATTTACCTGAAATATATATGTTTTGGTGGGTTGTGGATTTATGAAAACAATAGGCATGAATTGATGCGTTTTATTGTTTTGGGTTGTGGCTTTTGGAAAACAAATGATTGTGGAAATGATTGATTTCGATTTGTTTTGAAAAGTGTTGAGATTTGTGTAATGTTTTTGGGTCCAGTGCGACTGCTTTAATGATTTGCTCCAAGGGACTGTGCGGCTCGAGGATCAAAGGTCTATGACCTTGGGCAGAATATCAGGTAATCACGTCTTTAGCCGGACAAGTGGTTACGTTTCAGTTAGAGCTCTAGTCTGTCTGCCATATAGGTAATTCATGGGGTAACGGGAACTGGTTATTGATAACTCATGACATTACGTGGTTTTTAAGGGGACAAGGTGCAAGTTGTTTTTCCTTATTAACGATTTGATAGAAATCAAGGTGTGAGTTGCTTTCTATGGTACGATTATGGTACAACTGATAGAATTCAAGGTGTGAGTTGTTTTCTATGTTTCGTTTTAAAAGAAATCAAGGTGTGAGTTGCTTTCTTTTATTTCGATTTGAAAGGAAATTAAAGTGTGAGTTGTTCTCCTTTATTTCGTGTTTTTAAGGATCAAAGCGTGATTTGGCTTTTTGATTGAAACGTGCGGGGTTTATCCCGTGATTTTTGTGTGAGTTGTTTTGAGTTACTCATACGGGCTTGCAAAAGCTTACCGGGTTTGTTGTGTGGCAACCCGGTGCACCATTCCAACGGTGTAGGGGTTAATCCTGCAGGGTAGGATAATCGGGGCTGAAGCTGAGATAGCGCACTTGCAGCTTAACGGTAGGAAGTCATTTGTGTGACTTTACCGTTGATAAGGATTTCCGTTGTAGTTAAACTCTGAGGAGCATTTACGTTTTATCTTGTTGTTGACAATTTAATTCGTAAGCTTATGTAATATATGACTCTGTGGAGCGGGTCAATATTGATATAGTAGGTTCAGGGCATCAATATGTGTGTAGTTTAAAGGGAAAAAGTTTCCAGGTATTTGTTATTGATGACTGAACGTTCACGCATGTATAATTATGGGATTATATATCGATTTTTATTTGTTTAAAAATCAGGGGCGTGACAGGAAAGATCATTTACACGGATACTGACAAGATAATTTTATCGGACAATGGGGATACTCTAAATATTCCATTAGTTATATTTACTTATATACCAACGTTCTAATAAAAATATGTGTATGCACCAAAAACCCCAGGTTCAGCGAGGCAAATGAATTTTAAAAGGGACAAATTTTAGCAGATGGTGCTGCTTCGGTTGGTGGCGAACTCACTTTGGGAAAAAAATTGTATTAGTAGCTTATATGCTGTGGGAGGGTTACAATTATGAAGATCCGGTACTTATTAGTGAGCGTCTGATATATCGAGATATTTATATATTTTTTTCACATATGGAAATATGAAATTCAGACTCATGTGACAAGCCATGATCCTAAAAGAATTACTAACGAAATACCACATGTCCACATCTAGACGCCCATTGAATCCAGAATTTAGATAAAATTGAATTGTGAAGCTGGGATCTTGGGTAAAGGGGGGTGATATTTTAATAGGTAAATTAATGCCGCATAGCATAGTATCATGGAAAATGGATAAAAAGTTTTGATTGCTACTTAGTATCGGCAATATCTGAAAAAATATCTAAAAATATCAAATTTAGATATTTGTATCATGTCGAAGTAAGGAACCATGACATATATGTTTGGAATATATTCTATTTTAAGAGAGTTGAAAACGTACTATCTCGTTGAAAGGTTCTATACATTCAGAGGTAGATCCTTATAAGGACGGGTGTGGGGCCATGGCCCCCCAATATTTTTAAATTTTCTTAACAAGTCATATATAAAACACATGAAGTAAACAGATTTGTACCTATGTTGCCCCCCCCCCCAAAAAAAAAGTTATTAAACTATCAATCTTTAAACTACTCATCTGTTTGTTTTTTATTTCATTAAGGTTTCCAAATTTCTAGGCTTCTACTCTTCTAGCATTTTGCTATTCCCGCGATGGTGGCTTTTGAATGTCCCAACCTCATCATTTATACTTTCTAGCTATTGTCTTCTACTTCAATGCTTTTCATATTTTATTATTATAAATAATTAAAGAGTTATTATTATAGAAAGTAGAAAGCTAAACAGAGTCGCTCTATTTCGACACATCGTCTTCTACAAGACTACAACTCTACAAGGTCGTCTTCTACTATTCTACAGTAATCATTCCAATTTGAAAATAACAAAGAGCTTAAGGTGCCTGTAAACCGTTATAGACTTTTTATTTATTAATTTCAGTTTTAGATTTAGATTTTTATCGTATCCCTTACAATTTGGTATGATCATGTTTGGAAACTCTAGGTTCATGGCTAAGCTGAAAACAATTGATTCATTCTTCAAAAGAAAAGAAGTTGAGGATGTCGCAAACAATAAACTTTGGGCGTTAATGCTTCATCGAGTTCCGCTAGACCCCCTTCTAATCCTCCAAATACTAAAGAACATCTGAGACCTCAATTGGAAAATCTTGGACGTGGTGTTAATGAAGTTGATATTGCTACTATTGAACGAGATCCTGGAAAACGTTCGAATATGTGGGAATATCCACCCAACAAGCGCGATGAGATTAAACATGCTTATTTGAAATTAGAGCCATATCAAATTTGCCTTACTGAATATCTAAAGTCTAGAAAGAAGCATCGTCATTGCTTTCAAGAGTCATGGTACACCCAATTTTCTTCTTGGCTTGAATATTCTCCTTTTGAAGATGCAATGTATTGCTTACCGTGTTATCTTATTACAATGAAAGTAGTCGGTCATTGTGGTTGGGAGGTATTTAGTGTCAAGGGATTTAGAATTGGAAGAAAGTGAATGATGGAAATCAATGTGCATTTTTGAATCCTATTGGAGAGGATTCTTGCTCACCTCATAACAAAGCTATGCAAGCTTGTGAAGATTTGTTAAAGCAATCAAGACATATAGACAAAGTGATCAATATACAAACACGTGGGCAGATTTTAAATAACCGATTGCTAGTGAAGACTTCTATTGATGCTATTCGTCTTCTTGCAATTCAGGGATGTGCTTTTAGAGGTCACGACTAAACTCCAGAGTCACAAAATCAAGGTAATTTTGTTGAGTTGATTAAACTTTTGGCATCATATAATTAAAAAGTGGCACACACTGTTTTGGAAAATGCTCCTAAATCTACTAAGTATACATCACCTGCAATTCAAAAGGAGATTTTGCAAGTTATTGCATGCAAAGTGTGGAGCAAGATTCGAGAGGATGTTGGAGATTCTAAATTTTGAATTATTGTTGATGAGGCACGTGACGAGTCTAAGAGAGAACATATAGCTCTTGTTTTGAGATTTGTTGATGGAGAAGGTTTTATACAAGAGCACTTCTTTGATCATTCTCATATTAAAGACACTGCAGCTGAAACTCTAAAGAATGAAATATGTGTCATTCTTTCTCGTATTCACTTGATGTTCAAAATATTCATGGACAAGGGTATGATGGAGCAAGCAATATGCATGGTGAGTGGAAAGGACTGCACACATTATTTCTAAATATTGTCCATGTGCATACTATGTGCATTGTTTCACACATCGCTTGCAATTGGCATTAGTTGCTGCATCAAGAGAGGTAATTCATGTCCATCATTTTTTCTCTCATTTGAGTTATGTTATTAATGTGGTTGTTTCTTCTTGTAAATGTCATGATGAGTGACAAGATGCTCAAATAGAAGAAATAGCACATCTGTTATCTATTGATGAACTTTAAAGTGGAAAGGGAGCTAATCAGATAGGCACTTTGAAACGAGCCGATGATACTCAATGGAGCTCACGTTTTCATTCTTTATGTAGCCTAGTGAAGCTATTTGGTCCAACTATTGCAGTGCTTGAAAAAATTGAGAAAGAAAGCTCCAATTATTGCCAACTTGGTGATGCTAATGCAGCTTGCAAAATGGCTACTTAATTTGAGTTTATTTTCATTCTATTTTTGATGAAGGAGATCATGGGCATCATAAATGGTCTTTATCCAGCCTTGCAATGGAAAAATCAAGACATTTTGAATGCTATGCATTTAGTTTCAGATACAAAAGAACTTATCCAAATGTTTTGAGAAGATGGTTGGAAAATTTTCTTGGGAAAGTCATTTCATTCTCTAATAAATATGAAATTGATTTTCCTGACTTGAATGCTCCTTATTTTGAAGGTCGAATTCGTCATCGCAAAAGAGATGTTACATTGGAGCATCATTGTCTTGTTGATATATTTGTTGTTGCTATAGATGTTCAATTGGAATAGCTTAATTGTAGGTTTGGTGAATCTAGTATGGAACTTCTAACACTTAGCGGTGCTTTGGAACCCAAAAATGCATACAAGTCATTCAATGACATATGTCTTCTTGTGGAGAAGTACATTATCCTCTTGATTTTACTGAGCAAGAGAAAATTAATTTGAGATTCCAATTGAGGTCTTTTGATATTGATGTGCATAGTCATCCGAGATTGCAATCATCGTCATCTATTCTAGAATTATGTCGGAGGTTAGTGGAGACTGAATGGATAAGCAGATATTATCTTATTGATAAATTGATCCATCTTATGTTAACTCTTCCAATATCTACGACAACTAGTGAAAGAACATTTTTGGCTATGAAAATCATTAAAACAAGGCTTAAAAACAAAATGGAGGATGATTTTTGGCAGATAACTTGGCGATCTACAATGAGAGAGAAATTGCTAAGAGCTTCAATTCCGATTCTATACTTGATGACTTTAGTTCTATGAAAGAGCGTAGAGTACTATTTAAATAATTTTTGTACTTCTAAAATTGGTTGTATTGTGATTTTATGGACGGAGTTTAGGTTTCAAGGCCTCCCCTGTTGTACTTTATTTATGCAACTAATAAAATAGGCGTAGGGATGACCCTCCCAGCTTGACTGGATTCTAAACCCAAAAAAAAAAAAATTATTATTGTAGTTTTTCAGTCCCTCCAAGGTTCAGCTCCTAGTTCCGCACTGTATACATCTGCCCTTTCTCAAAGTATTTATTTATTTAGACAATAACCCCACTTTTTCCTCTTTTCCGATGGTAAATATTTCCCAAAACATGGAGTGTGGATCAAACTCATGTTTGAATTGAATTGAAATTGAGATACTTATGCAAGTTCTTCTTTTCTAAATCAAACATATTCATATCTGAAAAGGGTTGGCAATAAGTTCATTTAAAATTGACTATTTGTTCTTCTGTTAGAAGAGTTCCAAAAATTAATGCCTGCGATCGAGTAAATAGCTCTACGAACAAATGGATCAGATTGAATCAAAAAATGAAAAGATTTGTACAAGTCGTGCCCACGATAAACGCTGGGTAGCCAAGTGCGGAGCGGATAACAGCTAAAAGTATGTAAGTAGTAAGCCCACCCCAAGATGAGTGCTCTCTTATTCTGACTTCTCCAGAGCCTCTGGTAGCACAGCCAAGATGACGGTGGGTTTTCTGCCCCTGCAAGGGTGGAGCGATAGAATTTTTGAGAATTCAAAAAAGGTCATTAGGACAGATCTCAAGTGGAAGTGCAGTGATGTATGCAACTGAGGCATCCTAACAGTCTGGTGGGCCATTTAGTATCACCCCATAGATTATCTCAAAAGGGCACTTTTCGCTTGATCTATTCTTTGACATGTTGTATGCGAACTCAGCTTGTGACAAAGAAAGGTCTCAATTATGCTTTTCTTCTCCAACAAGACTTCTTAAGAGATTTCCAAGAGATCAATTTACCACTTCAATCTGACCATCTATCTGTGGGTGATGAGAGATACTGAATTGAAGACGAGTTTCCATTTTACACCATAGTGTCCTCCAAAAATGGCTAACAAACTTAGGATCACAATAAGATGTAATATACTTAGGCACCCCTTGAATTTTGACAACCTCTCTGAAATAGAACTGAGTCACATGAGTTGCATCAAAGTTTTTGGTGCCAGAAAGAAAATGCATCATCTTGGAAAACCTGTCTGCCACCACAAGAATAGAATCAACCCCACGTCTTATCTTTGGCAAGCCCAAAACAAAGTCCATAGAGACATCTTCCCAATTAAGGTGATTTAGGAACTGGCAATGGTGTATACAAGCCTGTATTCTGAGACTTACTACTTAGATGCATGGCACATTCGACACCTCTCCGCGTGCGTAGTAACATCTTTGTGCATTCCAGGCAATAAACTGTTAATGTCTAAGATTGAGCGGTAGCCCAAATCTTGGTTAACACTGGTCCGGTGGGTGGACCGCTACTTGTGATGTTCTCAGAGCTTTCGCTATCTGTTAAGTGAAATACAAAGCGCGTCAGAGGGAGACCGCGTTGGGCGGTCTTCTCTTCTCTGATGCCTAAGTTAGTCAATGTATTTATGTTGACAGAATAACAGTAGGTAAGTAGTAAATGCGTAATTAATGAGGAGAGAGGAGTGAACCTTTTATATGTGGGGAAGAGGCTGACCTCTTCCTTGTTTTCGATGTATGACTGATATGCTTCAATTCCCAGTTTGTGGAGCTTCTGATGCTGTTTTGGCGCGGCACGTGGCAGCGCGTCAGCGATGATCTAGGGGTGAGCCGGGGCTCAGGCGGTAGCCTGCTTGGTTGTGTATCCATAGGTCACACCGTTGGTGGTAGTTTGTACCACTTGGGGTAGCACGAGCGTGGCACATTATAGCTAATTATGCTTGGAAAATGCTCATGTAAGTACATAAACTTTGCTACAACTAACCCCAAAGTTTTGTCACGCCCAAAGTGTCCACTAAGGCCTCCATCATGCAATTCAGATATGATAACCGGCACATGAAAGTACTTTGGTGCATTTGACAATACAAAAGGCATTACAAGCCATTCGTACAACCACTACTACAAAAAGTTAATCACACAACACTATCACACAACGAAACATAAATTATCTGTTGTGTGTTTAAGTAAGCTTTATTGCACAACGGTACTTGTTATATTCTGTTGTGTGAATATCAAGAAAGTGATAACTTTTTTATTAGAACAACATTGCACAACTGAATTAAGTAATGTCTGTCGTCTGAGTCTTAAAAAAATTTGCGGCAGATTTCCCTCCACCTTAGAGTCTTGGTTGGCTCTTGAAACACTGAAATTTGGGCTACTAGGACAACGGGTTTTACTATTTCCGTTGTGTGATTGAAAAGCTAAGCATCAAAGTTTGAGGAAGCTTGCTTGAATGTCTTCCCCTAGATAGGCCTACCGCAAGTTGCAAAAATTGGACAACAGATTTAAGCTTTTCTGTTGTGTGATGTAAGAACATAAGTGGCAATATTTTGAGCCAAAATTCTGTAGGCGGCATGTTTCCCTCCATGTTTCCACATTTTGATTTTATGCAGTGCACTGGTACGACAGTTTGGTGAAGTTTCTGTTGTGTGAGTACCATTGAATTTTTTGCTAGGTTTAATTGCTATGCCACATCGTGTCCAAAAGAAAAAAACAAGGAAAACAAAACCTAGCTAGCCACTCGACCCTCTCTCTCTGTCAGTCCACGCTCCCTCTTTCGTGAACCTCTCTCTCTCTCTCTCTCTTTCTCTCTCGCTATCGAATCTAGCCATCTGCAAGCGTTTAACAATGGCCAGAAATATTGGACTCTGCGACCGAGGGATCTTAAGCCTCTCGTCATCGCCGTCAAAGACCTCGATGTGCAGCAATGAATTCATTCCATGTCGGTCGTCGTCCAGGCTCCACCAGTTTGGGCGGAGTAACAAGGGATCGCCGATAAAGGACGGCGGGAATGAAGCCTACTCTGGCTATTGAGATCAGAGCTTGTTGGGTCTGATTTCGATTCTTTTTCTGCTCCTGCAGGTGGCGTTGCCAATATGGACGGCGAGAACATTCCGGGCCCAACTATCCAAACCCTAGAGCTCCCAATTCTTCCACCATGGAGGGCGTAGCTGGGCCTGGAGCTACTTCT
>LYNE01002030.1:11322-21363 GCA_001662545.1 Rosa x damascena | reverse complement strand
AAGGGTCAAACTTAGTTTATATTACTTCAGTAATAGAATGATAGTCAATCATATCGACAGAAAGAGCAAATGAAAACTCACAGTGTTGATCTTAGATGTCTGCAATACCACAGGTGACAGGTGAAACTAAAGTCTCCCTGTAAATGACTGTTGGTGCAGAAAAATTCCGTTGAGGAGTTTGACTCACCAATTAATGCGGACTGGAGCGGGACCTGACCGGGAACAATCGAGAAGCTTCCTTCGAGCGTTGACCTGGAGTTTGACCGTCGGCTCGAGGAAAATGGAGGGTTACCTGCAGAAAACTCTCTGATGCCTAAGTCAGTACGTTTCTCAGTAGAGGAGTAGAGAGAGTCGGAATCAGATATCTTACTCGGTCAGTATGCCCCCTATTTATAGGTGAGGGAGAGCTTGCACCATAAGTGGCGTTTAATATCGTTTTGATAACTGTGCTTATTATCGCCAGAATTTTGCGTTATTTAATAACGCCATCACTCTGCGTTATTCAATAACGCCATAACACCACCCGCGTTATTTAATAACGCCATCACTCCTCGTTATTTAATAACGCCATCATGCCACATTATTATGACCGCCTTTAGTAGCCTCCTTCATTGTGGTATTAACAACGGTAGTTAACGCCACATTTACGATCGTCATTACCCGCGTACTTATGGCGAAGGTGAACCGTCACAATGGTAGGCCAAAATCGTTGACTACTCCCACAATGACTGTATTAAATTTCCATTTGTTGTGGGTCCTAACAACATTCCTAAATGTCTGTTCCTTGAAGCTATATAATACCAAGGACTGAAAATCACATGTCTGGACGATCAAACCTTCACCATTCTCTAATATGCACTGAAGCATCACGAGTGAGAATCCAGAATCTTCACATAAAATATCTAAAGAACCAACTTCAGTCCACGATTCCTGGACCCTATATTCCTTCATTATCCATATTCTAAACCTGAAGATCTCATTGTGTAGAAAGTCATATGTATATACACCAAAACAATCTCCAGGAATAAAGCTGTATCTATTACCAGCCTGAGAGGGCAACGGAAGCATGTCCTGAAACTTTTCCTCCGCTAAATCAAAAGAGATAGTCCTTAAAGCTAGTGGACGAAAATCATTGAATATGGTCTCTGCCCAATGCAGAGCACCATTTAACAAGCACCCTGGCCCTACCAAGCACAAGTAACTAAGACCCTCATGGGTCCTCCATGAACCCGATTTTAAACTAAAGACCTGAACCACGGTTTCCTTAGAACCCGCAACTCTAAAACTGTATCCTCTCACTACCTTATAATCATCATTATTGGAATCATAACCAAATCCGGAAAACTTCATAGTGAGATCATAACCAACTCCGCAAAGCTTCGAAGTAGGTTTTGGCAACAAATTGGATTGTCCAGTACAAGGGTTCCATAACACCATGTCTTTCTCGTCAATTTCTACACAAATCAGCCCATTGCAAGAACCCACAATATTTCTACGACTGGAATTAGGGAACATTACTGGAAACTCGAGCTTTCTAATTGCAAGATGAGCATCTCCATCATTGTTCAAGTCCTTCAATGCTTCACAGTCTAGGGACAAATCCTTGGATGCTTCACAGTCTAGGGATTTGAAGGGACTCATTGATATCAAGAGGCTGGAGGTGTTCTCGGTGAAGCCTTTGCTTGCATATATAGTTGAAGTGCTTGGTGACAAAGTGAGACTGGGAGATGAGAGCACGCCATGGCTTGCAAATGCAGCGAAATCGCATCAAAGTTTTGATCGGTAGCCTTGCCAGTATTTCATCAAGGACGCCGTCGAGTTCGGTGACACTGGTAAGAGCTCGCTTGTGAAAGCCGATGTCTGCCATGGAATTTGGAGGAAGGCCGATGCGTTGCGTTTTGGAGGAGGGATCTCTGGAGCGGTCAACGTCATTGAGGAGAGCTGCGGTTGTGGTTGTTTCGACCGCGGCGCGTGTAAGAGCTTTCTTCGATTTTCGTCTCAGCAGTTCTGCTCTCTCAGTCGGTTCACCTCGCTTCAATGCTTCATCATTTAGAGGAGTTCAAATTGAGTTGGGCTCTGATATTTTGCTATTGGGCACCAATTTTGGGCCTATACTTAGTTTTCGTTTTCCAACAATTTTGACGACACTATTATTGGAATTAAAACTAAACATAGTCCAATTTCATTAAAGAATTTCATTCATCTCATCTATCAGTATTCTAATTTAATGACACATTTACTTATCTGGAATGAAAAATAATCATGAATCGGAGACAACTGGAATGGGAGAAGAAAGAAATAGGTCTTGATTCAGGAAGCTTTGATTCCTAAACTCCTCTCCCCCCTTCGTAATCAAATTCCTGAGTATTCAGGAATCGATTCCTGACAAGGAGGTGGAACCTACACCAATTCCGATTCCTTTATGTACTAGTAAACGCATGAATAATTTTACTCCGAAATCATTATGATTCCTTTATGAGTTAGTAAACGCAATAATATTTTTACCCCGTAATCATTCCCTCCATTTTTATTCTTATTCCAAGTAAGTAAACGTGCCTTGAATGAAGAGAAAATAGATGAAAAGAGTAAAACCTTGGAATGGTAAACCTCAATGGATTAATAAAGACGAGAAATCTAATTGTTACTACAACATTCAAAAACAAAAACCAGTAATCCTGTACATATCTATGTTTCGCAGAAGTACAAAATATATATGGAGAGATCAGTGACTGCTTTCACTTGAGAACTCATTTTCAAGTGGAGACAGAATTTTCTCCACCCTCTTGCCGAGTCCCAATTCTGTAAGTAGTGCGACTCACCTTTTCTTCAACTACTAGCCACCAACAGATCTGACAGTCAAGAGAAGTAACTCTGTCTGGATATCTGCAGCTTATTAAAGAGAAGTACCTCTGTCTGGATTTAATCCCACCTACTGGGTGCCCATCCACCGCAAAACACTCACCTCCAAATCTCCAATGCATCTGACTCTAACTCAATATATCTGTGAGGAGTTTTGCAAACTACTTATAAAAACACGCATGCACATCATCAAATGAATAATTGAATTTACAATCACCTAATAAATTAAAACACGATACGTATAGTTTCGATTATTCTATCGTGATAAATTTTTTCCGCCATTCCCGCAACTCCCGTCTTTTAGCTAGTGCACAATAGTGGCGCCAATTTGCTTGTATGGAAGATACTGCCAAATGTTTCCAATGCTCTCCATGCTCCAACTGAAAACCCTCCAAGTAACGGAGCTGATTTGGCCTTCTAAAATGCCACTAGAATTTAGCAATAACATTCTTCAAGTCCTTAGCCCTGATAGCAAATGCTAGCTTCAACTTTTGTTTGAGACCTAACTATTCTGGTAGAGATGGGTAACTCTGAAAATGGGGTAGATTTCAATGCCCAACTTAGTAGTTCTTCTCCGTATAAATGACCTTTACCAAGGCACTTGGTGTTTGAATAACCAGTAGTACTTGTTTCACTTATAGTGGTATAGGACCATGCAGTGCCTTGGGTGATGAAGAGCATCTTCTCTAATGGTTCCCCCTCCTGAAGAATATAGTTGTCTTCGGCATATATCACTGGCTTAAGATGTGCACATATTGCATTCAACACTTTCTCATCCATATCTTGAAATAATGGCACCTGCTATATTAGATGCATATAGAAAGCCTCGTTAATTATGGCCAAGCCTAGCTAGGTATATTCAACTCAACAAAATATATAAAATGGAAAATGAACACTTAAATTTTAAGAAAAATTACTGAGCTTAGGAGTTGATTAGGATATAGTTTGCACAAGATTTATGAGCAAAAAAGTTTTTGTTTGGGATTGAGAAGCAAACCCTAATTTCCCAACTTACGCGCCTCGACCTTGAACCATACCTTTGCGAGACTTCCTCGTCCGGCGGCACCCTATCGTCATTGTTGGTCTTTGGCCACACTAATGATTGCGGTTCTTGCTGCCGGACAAATGATTATTTTCTATTGCATGCTTAGGCTTTCTATGATTTTCAAGTTTGGAGGTTGCAGCCAGTGGCGGATCCAATATCTGAAACCCATCTAGGCTAATTATAAGTGTCCAAAAATTTCTTAATCATTAACAGAATTCTCAATCACCCCAAAACTCAAGTACCCTTCTAAAAGCCAAATATATGTCTGAGAATTGGCACGAATGCAACATGCTTCCATAGAATTAATACAAAAAAATCGATCCCTTTCAACTCACCTTCATTTTGATGAACTAGATAATCATCTAAAACACGAGCATTGGCTGCATTACCAAGCACAAACTGATTACACTCCCACGAAAGTGCTGCAGAAATTCAAAAAATAAAATAAAACAATACTAGAAGACCCATAACAAATCAGATGACAATATTCTATTCCTTTCATGCTCAGGAGAATTGTGAAAGAAAGAGGTATTACCTTGTGAAGATTGATAGCTGAGGTGGGTTTGATTCTAAAATTAAGTTGGTAGCTATGGAAGAACATAGATAGGTTTGTGGCATTGGTTTGCAGTGACCATCAAGAACCTGAGACACCCACTCCCACTCATCTGCCTATAGTCATCACTAAACTCACTTTCACCACCCTGCTCCATATAAACCACATCAATTTGATAACCATATGCATGAGAATCAACAGCATCTTCATTTCAATTGTCAACAAAACAACCATCATTCAATGAATTGCATATACCAAAGAGCATAGGGAAAGGCACTACCACTACTGCAGTATGACGATTAAAGATCCTTAATATAAGAAAATTCTGGATTTGCTTGTTTATAAACCAAAATGATCATTAATCAGATAATCAGAAAGATTACATGCATTTTTTTTATTTTTATCAGACCCTAGTTGTCCTACATGAGCTACTAATAACTCACACCACTATTTCCATCAACAAACCCATTAAACCAATCAAGAGACTTAGAAAGAAAGAAAAGAAATACCTCCTGTTTGGAGCAAATCAGAAAACAAAGCAAGCTTGGATGGGGAAAGTCGGAGAAGATGACTGCATGACTGCAAGTCTGCAATGAAAATCAGTACAGGAAGAACTCGACTCAGCTTGGATGGGGATCCGCGGAGGAGAGTCTGACCACAGAGGAGAGAAGTGAGCTGCAGTGGGCTGTGGCTGGGGAAGAACTAGACTTTTACCTCCCAATTTTATTTTATTTTTCCTTTGGGTATGGGCTGAAACTGAAAGTGTATGTATGTATGTATGTATGTATGTATGTATACATACTTGGTGGTTTTTTGCCCAAAAAACTGTCTAGGCTTGAACCCATATAGCCCTCCACCTACATCCGCCCCTGGTACTTGCGGCTGAAGGTCCATGTCGGGTTCCAGTTTGTAGCTCTAAGGTTATGGAGGTCGCAAGCACAGATTCAAAGGACGGGTTTTGAATTGGGGTGAGTTTGGTGGCTTGATCCAAATCTATCTGAGCATCAGCGGCGGCATTGATGAGAGTTGATGGCGGCTTGGGCAACTGTGGATCCGTATCCGGTTAGATTATGGTCTGTTCGGTGGTGACGCCTATGTGGTGGCCGGTGTTCCTTGATTAGTGGTGGTGGTTGCGGCGGCGAAAGTGGCAGCGGGCCCGATCGTAGGATGCACGCGCATCTGCCTTGCAGATGAGTTGGAGCCTGGGTCTGAGCTAGGCCAGCTTCTGTTGGGCCTTGGGCTAAGCTTTTACTTTTGGCCCTTAGGACTGCTTTTAAGTTTAGTTTTGTTTTTCTTTTCCAAAAAAATCTCTGCCAAACAAGGAAGCTAGCTAGCGGGTTTAGTCTAGCTCTAGACACTAATTAGGTTGCTTTCTTATGTTCTTGTTTGTTACTAGATTAAGCGAGATTTGATGTCAAATCGATGGCAGTATCTTACATACAATTATGTTTCATATTTGCTTTAATTACTTGTCACTCTAGCAGTGGAAGCGTATGTAATGTGTCATTCTAGCCTGAGTATTATAAATGACAAATAAAGATGTTCATTGTTTCAAAAAAAGATTTATAAGTAAAATTATCAGAAGTTTTGAAAAGGGTGCGGCTATTGCCACCCTACCATTTTCTTTGTTCACCCTACAAATATTTGAATTATTGAAAGACTATATTATCCAAATGCAAAATGACTAATAAGTACACTAATTTTATAAAATTTAAATCTTTAAGGAAAACTAAATACATAACTAATTAAATACAAAACTACTTAATTTCTCTTCTGATAACATTAATCTTCACCTTCTCCATCCAAATTTCAATTTATTACAATTTTCTTTTTTATCTTTTTGTTACGTCCTCATCGTTAATTCGTTATTCAATTCATAAAACCATTAGAGTTAACTTCATCAAAATCTTTATAATACCTTTATAAACACCGAAAGTAAAAAATTTAAAACACGAAAAAAAAAAATCAATCTTTTTTTCATTGCTCATAGTAGCACTTACTAATTTTTTTAATATGGATTGAAATAAACGAACATTGAACTGAATGGAAAAAATAAAAAAATGGAAGTAAATCAAATTATGATTTTATTAGGAAACTTTAATATAATTTAGGACGTCTTTTTAATTGATATAAATTAAATGAGAAATTTTCGTTAAACAAAATTTCTTTTTTAATTTGACATGTCATATGATGGAGGATATTCCTGGAAAGAGAAATGGGTTTGATAAGTAAATCTAATAATTGAAATTAAAATGTAGGGTGTAATGAGAAAGTAGGGTGAACAAAGAAAATTATAGGGTGGCAATAGCCTCACCCTTTGAAAATTGAAGAAATTACTAATGAAATAATAAATGACAAATTGTCAAAATTAAAATATTAAATTCACAAAACGGAAAACCCATAATAAATTACCCTTTTTTTATTTTTAAAGAAATTTGGATTTCATTAACGCATGCCAAGATGGCCATTACATATCCTTCTGCTGCCTTCAACTAGACAGATCAAGAAGTTGTAGTAAGAGAACTACTGCGATACATAAAAACAGACCAGTTATATTCGAACTAACCGCTCACTTATTTAAAAGTGAGCCTATAAACTATGCAGAATTGTAAGACTTAGGATATAGGCCCCCTACCACACCTACCGATATTTTTTCCTTGCCCTTCAAGCGAGGGCTAGGAGGGTTACCTGAGTACAGTACACTCAGGACCTCTTCAACAGACACCTTCTTGGCTAATATCTGCAAATCGTCGGTGCTTGAAAAGAGAAGGCACCCTAGCACTCCATCATGAAATGGGCCTATAGATCCAAAGTTTCCAATTTGGGGTCCAAAAACTCAAAGCCTAATACTGGTCCAAACTTTGCCAAACCCCAAAAACCATAGCCTTCATTTTGCTCTGGACACCTCGAAAAGAGCCCACACTTTAAATCCGGAGGGCGGACCGGCGACATGCAATTGCACCACCGCCATCGATATTGTCATAAGCTCGGTGACAACTGCAAACGGAAGCAATAGTGTCCAAATTTGTTTCAAGTGTGACCCATTGATACGCGCATCGCTGTATTCATCTACAGTCCCGATCGGTGACAGCATCGCCTAAGCTTCCCATGACACCTGTCTCGATATCCACCTCTTGAACGGCGCACAATAGTTCCTGAAGGTCCACACCAGCATATCACTATCGGAGCCCTTCTTGTCATGGAAGGGCATCCAAGTTGAGTTCTTGTAAAAGCAGATGTCTTTCCACCCCCGCTTGTCGTACAGAGATGAGATAGAGTTACTAGGCTAGAAGATGGAATAGATAGGAGCATGACTATTTCGATCGAATGATAGAGAAGCACACAGCCATGCCACCTCCTCCATCGAACCCATCCAGAATTAGGCATGGGTTTCATCACCACAATGATCTGGGCACTTAGGCCACCCAAACCACCAACAATTCCTGCAACTTCGGCCTAGAAGACCTATCTAATGACTCCAGCAAGCATGTAGCGCCGCCCCTCAACCTTGACAACAACACGTGAAGGGCATGGTCCTTCTTCGCGTTCACAGAGAGAATCTCTGCAACTTTGATGCTCCATCTTTGTGCAACAGTGCAGCCCAAATGCACCTTGGTTCACCTGACAGAAGCATTCTCCCAAGCTGGATTAGAGAAGTAGAGAGGCTTATCCACCTCATGTAGGACTAGGCATCTTGGTGGTTCAACGCGGCCAGAGCCGCTGTGTTTGTCGTCGCCGCAGCATACGAGCCGGGTTAGGGTGAGCACACAGAGGAGCGTCGTTAGGGAGAGGCTAGGTTTGCCATTAAAAAAACTCGGGAAATTAGTTTATAGTTTGTTTGTTTGCGTTAATAAATTACCCAATTAAGAGTATGCTAACATTAAGTAAGTACAGTATATACTAGCAACGTGCCCGCTTTTTTCGCGGGTGATAATGTGATGTTAATGGAAAATAGATTGACTAAAAAAAATAGTGATTATTTATTTTTTAGACATAGAATAGTGGTGGTTTGGGTATTTTTTCAATGGGTGCGGCTATTGCCACCCTACTATTTTCTTAGTTCACCCTTCAAACATTTGAATTATTGAAATACTATATTACCCAAGTATAAAATGACTAATAAGTACACTAATTTTATAAAATCCAAATATGTAAGAAAAAATAAATATATAAGTAATTAATTAAATACAAAGACTACTTAATTTCTCATTGAATAACATTAATCTTTATCTTCTCAACCCAATTTGAATTTATTACTATTTTTTTGTCTTTTTATTGCCTCCTCATCGTTAATTCGTTATTCAATTCACAAAACCACATCAAAATCTTTGCAATATTCTCTGTGAACATTGAAAGTAAAAATATATAAAACACAAAGAAAAAAAAATCAATCTCTTCTTTATTGATCATAGTTGTAAATTTACTAATCTTTTTACATAGATTGAAATAGAGAACACTGAAATTCCTGATAAAATAAAAAAAATAAAAACATTGAAATTGAAAGAATTTTTTTTTAAAATTGGGAGTAAATCAAATTATGATTTTATTAGGAAACTTTAATAAATTTTAATTTTTTATGAGTATAAATTAAATGAGAAATTTTCGTTAAAAACATTTATTTTCTTATTAGATATGTCATATAAGGATATTCTTGGAAAGAGGAATAGATTAAATAAGTAAATTTAATAATTAAAATTAAAATGTAGGGTGTAATGAGCAAGTATGGTGAACCAAGAAAATAGTAGGGTGGCAATAGCCACACCTTTTTTCAATTTACTCTTTTATTTATTTATATTTATATTAACTTAATTTGATAATTATGTTATTGAAGGGTATTATAGGCACTTTTAAAATTTGGTGAAGCCTTTAACACCAAAAGAAAGCCTCCAATTATAGTAGTACATATTTAGTTCTTTTTTTTTTTTGAATCAGAAGGGTAAATTAGACCTGTGGGAAAGTATAAAAAAACATTAATGAGACACGTTAATTAAGTACTTTATGATGTAGATTGGTAAGAAATAAGAATGAGTTTTAGCCAATACATGATTATATACATAAATTTATATATAATTTTCTCTAATTTTTTATTTATATATTTATTTTGCTAATTATTATTATATCCCTAATTTATAAAATTAGTTAAATTATACTCTAAGTTATAGTTAAAGTTATAGTTATTAAATTTTCTCAACTTAATTAGTTAAACTAAAAGTTATAATTTTCTACACCTTTAATAGTTATTAAATTTAATGGACAACATTTAGAATATAATTTTAACTATAATTTAGGTGGCCATAAATCCTCTCCTTATAAAATTATTCTAAAGTAAAAAGATGTTATTGGATTTTGGACAAAGTGGAAAGACAAACTCACTTGTCTTAGAGCATCTTTAGCAATGCTAGCTATTTTTTAGTCAAATTTTAGCCAAAATAGCTAAAAAGTCATTTTGGCTATACGTTTGCATCAGTGCTCTCTATTTTAACTAGTTTTGAATTTATATTATTTTTTAAATGAAGAGTAAATAGTTTAAATGTATTTATAAATTACATAAAATAACTTAAAAGGAATGTCTAAAATTATAGAG
>LYNE01002030.1:0-10065 GCA_001662545.1 Rosa x damascena | reverse complement strand
AATAATCCTAGGCTGAATTAGCTCGGAGATGCAATCTGGAAATAGAAGGTAAACCTGAAGCTCGACGACGATGACGAATTAGGGCCGATTGCGCTCAGGCCCGACTAAGAAGAACGCGTCTGGAATCCGCTCAGGCTGAATTAGAGGACATCGACGACCTCGTATCTCGACGAGGAGCGTAAGGTCGCCGGAGTTGAACAACACGGCGGTATCGAAGACGCCGATCAAATCAGATCTACTTCACCTTCATCCTTCTCGCCTTGCGCTGCGGGATCGTGAGATAGCCGGATTGGTGTTAGAGGCAGTGGATTTAAGGACCTCGATGATCCATTTTCCGGCTACGTTATCCTCATGCGCGAAGATGATGAGAATCTACTCCGGCTCGACTCCGTTCGGGTCCGCTTCGACTGAGAAAGGTAATGGAGATGGAATCGGTGACAGAATCGGTGATGGCGTTGAGGAAGGGTGCCGCCGGAGCCGAGCGAGATGGTGAGGAAGGAAGCTGCCGGAGCTGAGCAAGGGTTTTCTCGTCGGGGAGAGAGAGAGAGAGAGAGAGAGAGAGAGAGAGAGAGGAGAGAGAAGTCGTTTTGGTGAGACTGATCGATGGAGTCCGTTTAATTTCTTCCACGAAGGCCAAAATCGTCAGTAAGAAAATAATTTTAAGATAAAAGTGGCCTTATGTGTACAAAAAATCTTTGGTGGCCTTATGGCTAATTTAAGTTTCAAAATGACACTTGTATGTAATTTTCTATAAATTTTATGATCATGGGTGACCAAGTGAACATATGTGTACTTGAGTATCTTTGTATGTTAATAAAAGTGATTGTGTGCTAAGTGATTCTAGGCATGGCAGTATGTTGAAGTTGGAAACCGACCAAATTCTAACTCATTGCCAACTTGCTCTCTCCAGTGCCCAACAAGCATCTCGACAGTTGCCTAATAAGTGACCTCACCAATTCAATTTCGGCCACATTGTTCGGCGATCTTATAACCTAATTGATAAATTTCACCACCACTTCATCAACGACTCTATACACGTCTAATCAGTAACCTTGCTAACTGGTCGGCTATCGGTCAACTAACAAACCCTATCGCCACCTCACTAGGAACCGCATGACTTGTAGACACAATGGAATCGCACTAAGGATTTGATGGGTACTCCTTGAAACTCCTTTTTGTGTTTGTACAGATTTTAGACCATATAAAAAGAATTTGACTTCTTAAATAGACCGCATGCAAAAGAAAATGGATGTATCTAAATATTTTTTAAATACATCATCACATAGATTTTCATAGATTCTAAAATTTAAGCCAGAATGCCTATTACATACCTTTCAACTTCCATCTATAGACAGAAAAAAAAAGTTGTGGTGGTATCACGTTGGTACATAGAGATAGCTGCACTCATTAGACTTCTATTGCACACTTATTAAAGCAAGCCCCTATTCAACTATGAACTAGACAATGCATAATAATAGGCTAAGATTAAACAAAAACAAAAAAAAATTTCCTACCCTTTGAGCTAGAGCTAGGAGATTTGCAAGGTTTTTTCATCAATCTCCCATGGTTGCAAATGACTCGTCTTCGAGTCAAAGCTCTGCTCAATACATGTCCCATAGTATGGTTGCAAATCAGCAACCTAGAAAGTTGCTAATACCTCCATATCTCCAGGTAAGTCAATCTGGAATGCATTCTCACCTTGACGCTTAAGCACTCGAAATGGACCCTCAGATCTAGCATTGAGTTTGCCAAACTTACCTCTTGGGAAACTTTCTTTGCAAAGATTTTCAGTCTGAAAAGTGCATCTTTAGAATTGGGTGGAACGCCAAGTGGCTTTAGATTCCGAGGTTCCCTCTATAGCCAAACATTAGGGAAAGATCATTTATGCGGATACTGACAAGATAATTCTATCGGGCAATGAGGATACTCTAAACATTCCATTAGTTATATACCAACATTCCAACAAAAATATGTGTATGCACCAAAAACCCCAAGTTTAGCGAGGTAAATGAATTAAAAAGAGATAAATTTTAGCGAATGGTACTGCTATGGTTGGTGATGAACTCGCTTTGGGAAAAAAATGTATTAGTAGCTTATATGTCGTGGACGGATTACTTTACTTATTAGTGAGCGTCTGATATATGGAGATATTTATACTTCTTTTCACATATGGAAATATGAAATTCAGACTCATGCATGTGACAAGCAACGGTCCTAAAAGAATTACGTACTAACGAAATATCACATCTAGAAGCCCATTAACTCCGCAATTTAGACAAAAATGGAATTGTGAGGCTGGGATTTTGGGTAAAGACGGATGATATTTTAGTAGGTAAATTAACGCCGCAGAGCATAATATCATGAAAAATGGATAAAAACTCTGGCTGCTACTTAGTATTGGCAATATCTAAAAAAGTATCTAAAAATATCAAATTTTGATATTTGTATCCTGTCGAAGTAAGGAACCATGGCATATATGTTTGGAATATATTCCATCTTGAGAGAGTTGAAAATGCACTATTGAAAGGTTCTATACATGTGCCCTTTCTCAAAGCATTTTTTTAGACAACAACCCCACTTTTTCCTCTTTTCAGATTGTAAATATTTTTCAAAACATGAAGTGTGAATCAAACCCATATATGAATTGAAATTGAGATACTGATGTGAGTTCTTCCCTTCTAAATCAAACATATTCATATCTAAAAGGGGTTGGCAATAAGTTCTTTCAAAACTGACTATTTGTTCTTCTGTTAGAAGTGTCCCAGAAATGTCTGCGATCGAATAAATAGCTCTACAAAAAAATGGATCAGATCAAATCAAAAAATGAAAAGATTTGTAAAAGACGTGCCCACAGTAAACGCTGGTAGCCAAGTGCAGAGCGGATAGCAGCTGAAAGCATCTACGTAGTAAGCCCACCCCAAGATGAGTCCTCTCCTATTCTGACTTCTCCATATCCTCTAATAGCATAGCTAAGATGGCGGTGGGTTTTTTGCCCCTGCAGGGGTGGAGCGACAAAATTTTTGAGTATTCAAGAGAAGGTCACGGCGAGACGAACCGTTTATCATTACAATAGGTGTCAAGTGGAAGTGCAGTGATGTATGCAGCTAAGGCATCCTAACAGACCAGAAGTTTTCTTCTTTGAACTCCATATATCTTTGATGCATGTCTGCTGCTGTTTTGTACTTCTTATTATTTTCTTCCAATCTCTTCTTAACTTATGAGTGCAAATTTTTCATATGTGCTGCCATGTCTTCAGCATCACCACTGAATTTGTTGGTGATTGGTAGAGGAAGTAAATCAAGTGGGTCATTTGGAATCACCCCATGGACTATCTCAAAAGGGCACTTTCCCGTTGATCTATTCTTAGACATGTTGTATGCAAACTCAGCTTGTGACAAAGAGAGGTCTCAATTATGCTTTTCTTCTCTAACAAGACTTCTTAAGAGATTTCCAAGAGATCGATTTACCACTTCAGTCTGACCATCTGTTTGAGGGTGATGAGAGCTACTGAATTGAAGACGAGTTCCCATTTTACACCATAGTGTCATCCAAAAATGGCTAATGAACTTAGGATCACGATAAGATGTAATAGACTTAGGCACCCTATGAAGTTTGACAACCTCTCTGAAACACAACTGAGCCACATGAATTAAATCAAAGGTTTTGGTGCAGAAAAGAAAATGCGTCATCTTGGAAAATATGTCTACCACCACAAGAATAGAATCAACCCCACATCTTGTCTTCGGCAAGCCCAAAACAAAGTCCATAGAGACATCTTCCTAAGGTGATTCAGGAACGGGTAATGGTGTATACAATCTTTTATTCTTAGACTTACTACTTGGCTACATGGCACATTCAACACCTCTCCACGTGCTTAGTAACATCTCTATGCATTCAATTCCAATAAACTTTTCTTCAACTTACCCCAAAGTTTTGTCACGCCCAAAGTGTCCATCAAGGCCTCCCTCATGCAATTCATATATTATAACATGTCGTAAAGAACATCTTGGTATGCACAAGCAGTTGCCATAAAACAAGTATCCATCATGCAAGAAGAACTTCAAAGCCTCTCCTTCTCGAAAATCTTTCCAAATCTTCAAAAAGTCATGATCGTCTGAAAATTATTATTTTAGAATTTTTATAAAAATAAAATTATTATCTTGTCTTCATTTTTTTTCATTTTCTTTTATGAGAAGTTTTAAATACACACCCCTAATTACTTAATACACACTCCATACTTTTTTTTTTCTCTTTTTAAAAAGAGGATTAAAGGATTTCACTCCTACCCCCATGGTGACTCGAACCCATGACTTCGTCATTAGGTAGTGGGTGCTCTAACCACTAAGCTAACACCACTTCGTCAACACTCCATACTTAATACACCACCCATTTAATTTCTCATTCTAATATTCTACTAAATACACAACCAAAAGTACCTAAAATATCCTTAATCTCAAAAATCATGAAATATCCTATTATTTGACTATATTAAGGCTACTATTTAATATGATTAGTATATTCTAGTATATTGATGTTTTTAAATGACCATATTGATTACTTGTGTTACTTATTCAAAAATCCATAAAGATTTATAATTGTTCCCTTTAAATAAATGCATATAAATAGGTTTTATATTATTTGAGTTCTCATCCACCAAACACCATGTTGATGAAGTATAAAATTATGAGTTGAACATTTAACCAAAACTATATCACTAGTTTCTCTCCAATGGTGGAACTACAAAGTTGTCATTAGAGGGGCCAAACAAATTAACAATTACAAAGTTTTTTCACCCGTGATGTTTTATATTAGAAAATAAATGGATTAATTGTATCTCTTAGAAAAAATAAAGAAAAGGAAATTAACTAAAAAATGGGAGTAAAACGATCCGTTTTAAAAACATTTAATACCATTGATTTTGCAATTCTAAATATTATGGCTTCTAACTAGGGCTGTCAATTCCGACACGACCCGATAGCACGACTCGAAACCCGCACGAAATAAAGCGGGTTGAACCCGCACGATTAAAAAGCGGGTCGACGGTGGGTCAACCCGCCATGACCCATTTAATAAATGGGTCGGCCACGGGTCAACCCGCCAACACGAAGTGAACCCGTATAACCCAATTGTGCTATGTTTCTTCTTGAAATTTTGGACGTTCAGAGTATTTTATCATAGGATTAGACAATTTGAAATATTTCGCTTTTTAATTATTGGATTTAATTATTTATGAATTATATATAATTATTTATATTCTTCGTCTTGTGGAGTTTTTAGTGAATTTAATCAATTTATGCATTTTTTAGTTAAATGGGTCTCATTGTTAACGTTTAAATGAGTCATTTTGTCTAACAAGATACGACCTATTTATTAAATGGGTTAAGCGGGTTGGAAACGGGTAACCCGTTTAATAAATGATTTGGGTTTGGGTTTAAATTTTTGACACGATTATTAAATAGGTTGGGTTTGGGTTTATATTTTGCGGCACAACAAATACTTTAACCCGACACGAACCCAACCCGACACGACCCATTGACAGCCCTACTTCTAACCTCATTTAATTACAATTAATTTAAAAAAAAATTTAAATTAGATAGTTTCTAACTTTATTCTTGTACTAAACTAGGAGGCCATGTATAGAAATTTGTTGTGTTTATCTAACTATTTATACATAAATTATTCTATATAAGGAAAATATGACTTTTTCTTTCTTTCTTTCTAATGCATAGATGTCTGTTTTGGTCATTCAACCTACCTACAAAATCTAATTTGAAATATAAAATAATAGGGATGTGTATTAAGTGATTAGGGGTGTGTATTTAAAATTTCTCTTCTTTTATGCATATTATTCTTTTAGGATTTCAAATCCAATCATAGAGACCTGCATAGAACTCAACATAAATGATATTCAACTCAATGCATTAGCAAATTTGTTTTGGAGGCCAGATTTATGCCGAATTGGATAGGTAAATTCCTGAAAGTAAGCCCCACATTTTGCATGTCTAGCATTTAATTTGTATTGGCCATTGATGTACTTCAGAGCCTCATAATTTGAGAATAAAATGAACTCTCTGTGAATCAAATAATGGCGCCAATGTCGCAAGAAATGAAAAATAGCATAGAACTCCACATTGTAAGTTGAATAGCGACGCTTTGCATCATGGAGCTTCTCACTAAGAAGGCAAATGATTTTCCTTCTTGACTCAAAACAGCTCCTACTTACTTGTGGGGAAGCCTCACAATCTAAAGAAAATATCTTCTCAAAATCTAGCATTGCTAACACAGGGGCAGTAGTCATTTTCTCTTTTACTAACTCAAAGCTTTTAGTAGCTTCCTTACTCCATTCAAATTCACCTTTCTTTAAGCAATCAGTGATGAGGGCTATAATTGGGCTAAAATTCAGAATAAATTAACCTCCTATAAAAAGGAGATAGTAAATGAAAGCTTCATACCTCATAGATATTACTAGGAGTTGGCCAACTGCGAATAACATCCACCTTGCTTGGATAAACTTTAATTCCCTCCTTTGAAACAACATAACCAAGAAACACCAAGCTATCAGTTAAGAAGTCACACTTCTTAAGATTGGCATATAACTTATGTTCTAACAATACTTGGAATACTTGTCTGAGGTGATAAGTATGTTGTTTTTCATTCAGACTGTACACCAAAATATCATCAAAGTAAACCACCAAAAACTTACCAATGAATAGTCAAAATATTTGATTCATGAGGCACATGAAAGTACTTAGTGCATTTGACAATCTAAAGGGCATGACAAGCCATTTGTACAACCCATCTCTAGTCTTGAAGACCGCTTCCATTCATCTTCAAGTCTGACTCTTATTTGATGGTACCCACTCCTTATATCAATCTTGGAAAAAACCTAGGAGCCACTTAGCATATCAAACATATATCTGGATGAGGGATAAGTTAACTGTAACAGTTCTTCAGCAGCACACTTCTTAGCTGTGGGATTCTTGTTTTTATATCTCTTAGGGTCGTAGCTCTCAACCTTAGAACAGTGACTTAACTGTGGTAACTTATCTAGCACCTTAAAAGAAAATAACAAAAAACAAAGCTCAAAGCCCAAAATCAACAGCCAAAAGCCCAAGCCCAAAGGCCAAACTCTAGCGACAACATGGGCCTGTGAAAGAACTCAAAACTTCTTTGGACACTTGGGTGAAACCTTAAAGACATTGGCGACCCCAAGTTCTATAAGCACCCAAGCCCTTGGAACCCATAAATCTGTGGGAAGAACTAGACCTGCATAGCAATTCTTTGCCGCCCCTTCCTCAGCCAGGTTGCAGGGTGAGCCACGACAGCGCCGCCGCACACTAGCACTAGTATTGCGTCTCCATCAATCTATTGCAAGGCCCATCAACCAGTGCACCTTGACGCAGCTTAGGGCCACCATCATCTGCAACTTCGTCAACTCCTCACAAAGCAACAACAATCCTCATTGCAATCGAGCCTCCTCCCTCCAAAATTGGTTAGTACAAGATTGACAAAAAACCCATCTCTCACTACAGCTTTCATTCCTTTACTTCAACTGTTGAGCTAAGGTCGTCGTGACTTGGTTTCCCAGCGATCCAGATCGGGCATAGCAGAGCCACCCCCATAGAATATGTGGAGGTTGGAGTAAAGTACTTGGTTGGTTGGAGCCAGATTGATGGCCTCGGTAGAGTGGGTAATGGCAGAGTAGACAGTATTGCCATTGGCTTTGGCTTCAGCTTCGTCGACCACAGATGATCCTTGGCAACAAATAATCAGACGACTAGCAAGGTCGCCATAGATGCCAGCTTATAGCTCACTCCCATGAAGCAGGATGATAGTGATGACAATCATTAGTGAAGTTGATGGTAATTGACATTAAAAAGCAGCGGTGATAAAATACAAGAAACATCTAGGGTTTAGGAGAGTACAAGTCATTAAAATTCTCCATTGTTTAGATCAATTGGATGTCTAAATATAAAAAACCACAAACGGATGATATTATAATTTCGGGAGGCTTTAGGTCAAGTTCAATTTAAGTGCCTTGCGGATGAATGTGTAGAACTTTATAATACACTACTATTTTTGGTAGGAGTCTTATCTTGTATAGAACCCATCTCGCTTGAGAACTACATGCTTGGTTATACTTCATCAAAGTGAACAAAACTACCAAAACTATCACACCTCACAGGGCAAGATTTACCAATGCAACCAATCAATTCACCCCAGCTAAATAACAAGACCACACCAAAAATTTTCTACAAAAGTGATTACTGTTGTTTGGCTTGCCCAAAAGTAATAGTTCTTTCATATTTTTTGACTGCTTGCTATCTTGGTAGATATATCATTTTATCTTTTGATAACATATCTTGATACATTTTGAAATAAAATTAAACAAATAAAAACCAATATTGGCAGTCAGTGAAACCAAAATAATTTAGTTGTAAATTGTGGGAGATGCAGAAGTCATGTCTATCTAATGCGAGTACCTTTTCCTGAATTCCACCTTCAATTACAACTGGGCTCTTCAAAAAAGAAATTGACAGGAGAGAGACTTTGAAAAACAGAGAAGATAAAGGTAATAACTCTTGTATAATTGCTTGATGTGTTCATGTACAGTAGGCTGCTATTTATATAACATTTGATGAAGACCTAGCCATTAGTAGACAATTAATAGATCACATGTGCTATCTGAAGGAGTTGTCTGATGTACAATTGAAGTGTGTGGTTTGGGTGAAGTCTGGAGCTGACATATAACAACAAAGAACTGGATTATTGTACTATTGAGATAGTGCACGAGTTGTCTCCTCTTGTGAGGAAGAATTCCAGATAGTTCCTTTGGGTAAGGATTGCCTATATGCATCCTCATTGCTGAGGCTGCTGTGGTGATCATCTTGCTGTGAGATTACAGTGTTATTACTTCACCTCTACAACAGCTTCAACTTGGTTCAAATATTTTGGAGATTTCCTTAAGCATCATGGTGCTCACATATTAGCTTGATCCCAACAAATCTGACAGTCGAGTCAGAAAGAGTAAATATCAAGCATTTCATTCACTCAAAATCAAAATCGGTTACGCAGTCTATTTTCTCACTTCAAACTAATACCAACAAATGAAAATTAAAGACAAATAAAGGTGTAAAAGGACAAGCTTACACTGTTGTCTGCTGTTTTACCTCCAACATATAAATGGTTGATTAGGCAAAAAACGAGGAACAATTATCACTATGATGCTATTCTTAAGGGGGAGGAAGGAAAAACAAACAAACAAAGTTGATATACCCCAAATGGCAAGATTATAGAAAATTTTACCAAGCACCAAACAATGTACATAGTAGTGATTGCACAAGAGAAGTTAGATTCAATACACACTAAAAAGTCAGAACCATTCGAAATCGTGACGGTAATCATTCAACAAATGTGGGGAACTTAACCGAAACCATCGATCAGGATCGGAGGAGATGCAGACATCAGAGGAAGATGTCTACATGTTCGATATCAAAACGTGAATGGTGTGTTGTACTCTTTTTCTCGTTCGACCGGAGTTATTTTTGTCACACTGGATTTTTGTTACTCGGCAAGGTTTTTGACAAGGCAACGAGAGGAGCACCAACGTTTGGGCGACACAAGGGAGAGTGTTACCTAGATTATGTGTCTGGCCCAAACTCTAGTTATTTTTCCGAGTTGTAATAGGGTTAGTTTTACAGATATCATAATCATTGTACGATTGCGTTTGCTTATAAGACTCCAATTCTTTACTTGTAATCATTTATATAAAGAGACCCCTATCAATGAAATACACAGTTCATTATCCAAATTCTTTCTTCTGCATATTTAGAATCCCTAAAACAAAAAGCATACATGCATGCAAATAATTGAAAAGCATACGCATGCAAACATATGTTCGAATAACTGATCGCAACCTGTCCACCACCATCACCAACCATACTTTATTAGTTTATTTCATATACGACAACAACAACGTCGTACAACTTTAGCACTATAAAAATGAAGGACCACCGACCTGATGGAAACTTCCCCACAAAGGCAGCAAAAGGCACAGTAGCTAGG
>LYNE01002028.1:37011-49422 GCA_001662545.1 Rosa x damascena | reverse complement strand
TATTTAATCTAAGTGAAAGCACCTAAATTAAACCTATTGAACATGCAATCATAGTCTAGAAAGCTAGCTAATCAAGAACACATTCAACACATGAAGAACAAAGAAAGAATGTCAACCAAAGTGCACAACCTAGTATGAAAAAGTTCATCTATTTGCAATCCTCCTCAATTGATTTCGACTTTGTCCAAAGCCTTTACTACTTACGATTTAGGTTTTCAAAACTATTAGGTGAATTGTTTACCTAAATCTAGCACCAATTACATGCATATATCCTAAGTTGGCCACCAAAGAATACATACATGCAAAAGTTTTCTATAATCCAAAATCAATCAAGCAATCTCATATAAGCAACATATAAATCAACATAAAGAAATCACAACTTTATTTCAAAACATATAAACGGGCTTTAAACTTTACCCTTAATGTCATGTTAACTAGAATTCATAACTCTACGAATCAAACAAAGGAAAAGAAAAGAAAGTTTGAAATACACCATGAAAGATGGATGACAAGCCTTGAGACGAAGAACTTGAAAATCCTTGAAAGCAAGCAACCTTCTAGGGATGACACAAGGGTGGATGGTGGCTAGGATCTTGATGTATTGCATGACTTCTTCTCCTCTTTGGTTGAGACGCAGAGCTTCTGAACACTAGAGAATAGAGATAATTTTTCTAATGTTTATTTTCTGAGGGAGAGAGGTGTGTAAAGTGGTGTGTGTAAAACGTCCAAGGAGAGAGGGTATATATAGGGGGACGGCAAGGCTTCTTTTAATATCCCCAAGAATTATCTAGTCATGCCACACAGCTTTAGCCAATCAAATAATGCCACGTAAGCCCTGCTGCTTCATCCAACCAATCAGAAGCTTCCAAAATTAAGTAAATTAAGTCCAAAATTCTTCAAAAAGATATTATTACTGAATTTCCCAAGATTTTATCTGATTTTTCTCTTAATTTTCAGCCAAAATACTCTTGAGTGAAAATATGAATGAATCTGGACTTGTTTTAGACCTTTTCTCCCTTAAATCTCTCCATGGCGTCATTATCCTTGATCCTCTCTTGATTTTCAACGTTAACTCCATGATTTCCATCCATTTTTCACGGCAAAATATATATTCTCCCCAAAAATATCTCTTTTACATCCAAAAACCCTAAATCGATTGGGCTTTTTCCCATTTTGCCGAATTTCTCATTTAATCTAGAAGGATCTTGGGCCTTCATGCGTCATCTTCAAGCCATGTGGTCTCCTAGTGCCTTCAGGACTCCTCACGTTTCGCCATTTTTCTTCATTTTTTCTGACAATGCTTCCTAGTTGACTTAGGAGTCTTGCTTTGACAAAATTTCTTATTTTGAACAGGATTTCCTAGCTAGACCAGGAAAACTTCATTTCTTCGTTTCAGCTCATTTTTGCAACCCTTGTGCCTTGCCTTAGCCATCTCCAATGTTTTCTAGCTTTTCTTTGTCCTTTGAGCTCATTTCAGCTTCATTTGCTCCATGGGACCAAAAAATAGAAACTTTTATTAGACTTCCTAAAAATAGAAACTTTCCTAAAGAAGAACGATTTATTTAAGGAAATAACTAAGTAAATATGAGGAAATAACAATTAAAACGTCGCATAAAAATGCTCCTATCACGAGTGATAGGTCAAAACCTACCATTTCAAATATATACTAAATTACCATGAACAGTAAGTTTAGTTTTTCGCTTATAACTTTCGCATACGAACTCCGATTTTTATGTACCATATATGCACGCGCTTGGTTTAACGTCCTTTATGACTTTCATGGAGAAAATTTTCTCAAAAACAGATCCGAACAAAAAGTCAACTTTTACGGCCATTAAAAGTATCGAACAAAGTAAAAGGTGAAAGTAATTGTCGCTTACCATCCAAATAACTAGTAAACCGGTAAATTTAGGTTCGTGATGTAACAATAGTAATCCCTGCATACAGTTTAGTTTAAGAGATTACATTAAAACCAATCAATTCAGAAAACAGTAATCCCTGCATATAATTTAGTTCAAAAGATTATGAAAGAAAACAATACACAATCATCCATTGATAACACCAATCACCACAACATCAACCACTCAACAATAAACTACATCATTTACACAAAATCATCATGCAAATCATCACAGATATCACCATATTGGTTGACACATGAAATTGTTTCCTCATCTCCAACAGCCTCAAAACAATAACAAAATCATTTCCCAAATATTGTTTTCTCAACTCAAAACCATCACCAAAATCATACCTACTTTTTTAAAACTCAAAGCCGACAAAACTGTATTTTCTTTCCAAATTCATTTAGTTTTCTTAACATCACATTGCATTACGATAGTAAAGCAGTAAACTACACACACAATTCCACCAATATATATATATATATATATATATGTAGTCATCCACTCAGGGATGCCACTAATACCAACTATAGTTATGCAAATTATCTTATTCGAAAATCATTTTATAACAAAATATGGTTTTAACTTACCCATGAACCGTTGACGATCAAATTCATATATTTCAAAACAAATATTTATTTTGATAAATATGATTTCACATGCTAACAATTAAATCCACTAAATTAAAACATAACTAATTTAATAACCAAAACACCGTGAGATTTACTCACCTTAAAATACGCTGCGTTTTCTCACACAAACCGAGACAAGCACAAAATTATCCAACTCCACTCACACAATCCAGTTAATAACATGTTTGATTCGACGAATGGAAGCTAAAGGACCAAAGAACTGCTCCAGAGGAGGCCAAACGTGCCGCCGGCCAACTTCAAAACCAAGAAAATCATCTCCATCCAACTTCGAAACACTTTCACTTCACCCTCGAAACAACTAATCGCACAACAACCAACTTAATAAATTTCAGAAATCACTCCAAAATTAATAACTAATTTCCGAGATATTACACATCATATAATCTATCAATCCCGTTACCCTGGTCACCTACTGACTATGGAGCATTTGCTCAACAACCATTAGATCTTACCCATATTAATCTAAGGGTTGAGAAATAATTGCTCCACTTGAATTAAAATATATTATTTTACACTTATTTAATCACTTTCAATTACTTTATAATCTTCCTTAATTAAAATTATTTATTGATCTCAACAATCAATCTCCCACGTCTTCTCCTCTTCTCACAGTCCCAAAACAAATTTCAAAACCCAAATCGTTCTCGTCGGTAAACCATGTCAAGAACTTGATGTGTTACATCCCGAACATAAATTTATCGGTTTACTAGTCATTTGGACAGTAAACAACAACTACTTTCACTTTTTACTTTGTTTCGATACTTTTAGTGGCCATAAAAGTTGATTTTTTGTTTGAGTCAAAATTTGAGAAAATATTCTTCATGAAAGTTGTAGAGGACGTTAAATCGAGCATGTGCATATGTGGTACGTAAAAATTGGAGTTCATATGCGAAACTTATGGACTAAAATGTAGAAGTTACTGTGGTAGATTTCCATTTCTGGAAACCTACCCTGACTTTCTCTCTCTTCCTCTCCCTCTTTCCCTCGCGTCGGCCTCTCTCCTTCTCCCCTTCGTTTTGCCTCTATTCGGCCACCAAATGGCAAACCCCAGCGGTGGTCAACTAATCTCCTTCCCCCCTACACGCCTGTGGTCGTGGGTCGTCGTGATTTGGCCGGAAAAGTGAGATATCGAGCTGAGAAGCTTACTGTAGCAGATCGAAGTTTCCGGCGATTACTTCCGATTCCGGCAATCTTCGGCCATCACGCTAGGTCGAATAGAAGTGGCTCAAGCCAATGATCACTTCACCTCAAGCTACTAGCTCCAACTCATAGCGAAGAGGAAGAATCGAAGAAAAACCCGATTCTAGGGTTTTGAAATTTCTCGAAAATTTTCACCGGCTAAATTGGAGCTCTTCAAGGTAAAATTGGAACTTGTTGTAGTTGATAAAAATGTTGGGTTTATTGAGTAGGTGGTGCTGCCAAATTTTGGTGGTCATCGGAGGTGGTTGTCGGTGGCACGTGAACCCCACGCGCCGCCACTGTAGGTAGCGCGTGGAGGCACGTAGGGCTGCTTTTTAAATTCAATTTTTATCCTATTAAATCCTATAAATGTTGTAGAGCTTATATATGAAGTTTGGTGAAGATTGGGGAAGTTTTCAATCGATTATAAATTCTTGGAAATTTAGAATTTGGGTTGTTGATTTACAAGAATCCAACCGTCGGATTTCTCTCGAATTTATTTTAGAATTTGTAAATCGACAAATAGAAATTATTGATGAAGTTTGGATGGAATCCTAAGTGAATTGAAGGAGTTAAGGTTAGAGGAAACGTGTAGAATTTTGACATATAATTATCGTAAATTTAGATTTATGTCCTCTAATTATTTATTTACGAGCGTTATATTATACAGGACGTGAGGAGGAACCACACGGGGAAACTTCGAATGAATGGCAAGCTTAGCCGTATACGGTGAGTGGACTTTTGTTTTAAATGTTGATGCATGCGTTGTTTCTTGAATTAATGCTTTATTTAATTATCATAATATTTTGTTGAGCATATTATTTTTAGTTTCGGATATTATTTGGTTTTGAAATATATATATATATATAAATACGGCCCCGTTCACATGGTCACCTACTGACCAAATATCATTTGGTCAGTCACCGTTCGATTGAGATCAGACGGTTGACAGCTCTCATCTCAGATTTCATCACTTAGCTGTCAACCGTCCGATGTCAATCGAACGGTGACTGACCAAATAATATTTGGTCAGTAGGTGACCAGGTGATCATGACTGTATATATATATATAGAATATTGATTGGATTTTCCATCATGATTTTAGAACGAGAGTTTTCTACGCTTGAATTTGAATTTATGATTTATATTGATTTTTTTCCGATGAATTATTTTCCGAGGTGATTCCGGAATTCTATATATTATATTTCTATTCGTCAATTTGAGATTTTTAAAAGATTTTCGAAATGGGATTTTGATGGAGCTATTTTTCTTATTTACTCATCGACTTTCGGTATTGGCATTGGGAATGCCTTATTGATGAGTGTGGATTTAGTTTTGTTTCTAAGTTATGATTTATAATTTGATCTCACCTATTTGTTATGATTTTGAGAATATTTTAGCGTGTGGGGCCACGTCATTGGAATATACTTATTTTTCTTTCGTGAGATATTGGGGAAGCTTGATTGGATTTATGGATTTATTGGTTTTCGATTGTTTTCCTCACCATATTCAGGTTGTTCGGATTGTGTCTCCTCCTCACTTACTTTGTGTTTGTGAGTGGCAGTCGAGGATTCTCCTCCTCACGTGAGTGGTAGTCGAGGTTATTAGTTCTCCTCCTCACACAATCTATGTGTGAGTGGCAGTCAAGGGTAGTGACGCGCTATGTGTAAGGGCGCAATTTAACCCTGCAAAATGTAGGTGTCAGTATAGAATAAGTAGGGATCGTTTTAGCCGGGGATTGAAGGTACACCTGTAATTGCAAAAACAAGTAAATAATTAATAAAAGTAAAAAGTATTATTTACAAAAATAAAACAAAGAAATAGAAATATATACAAGTAAATACAAATAAGGGGGTTTTAAGATTTTAAAATTAAAAATTAAAATAAATAAAATAAAGCAAATGTAAAAACATATATACAAGGGTGGAACGCAAGTAACAAAGTTCAAAACCACAATCATATGCATGAAATCGAATTGCAATTCTTACAGTTGACTTTATATGTCATGAGAAAAAAGTTGATCATGTGAAATGTTAGAAAGCAAACGATTTTCCATTTATTACTTTTCTTGAATAATTAATCTAAGTAAAAGCACCTAAATTAATCCTATTGAACATGCAATCATAGTCTAGAAAGCTAGCTACTCAAGAACACATTCAATGCATGAAGAACAAAGAAAGGATGTCAACCAAAGTGCACAACCTAGTATGAAAAAGTTCATCTATTTGCAATCCTCCTAAATTGATTTTGACTTTTGTCCAATGCCTTTACTACTTCAATATAGCACCAATTACATGCATATATCCTATGTTGGCCATCAAAGGACACATACATATAAAAGTTTTCTGTAATCCAAAATCAATCAAGTAATCTCACATAATTAAGCAACATAGAAATCAACATATAGAAAGCACAACTTTATTTCAAACGGGCTTTAAACTTTGCCCGTAACGTCATGTTCACTAGAATTCATAACTCTATGAATCAAACAAAGGAAAACAAAAGAAAGTACGAAATACACCGTGAAAGATGAATGACAAGCCTTGAGACGAAGAACTTGAAGATCCTTGAAAGCAAGCAATCTTCTAGGGACGACACAAGGATGGATGGCGGCTAGGATCTTATGTATTGCATGATTTCTTCTCCTCCTTGGTTGAGACGCAGAGCTTCTGAAGATTAGAGAATTGAGAGAATTTTTGGTGTTTAGAAAAGAATGGGAGAAGTGTGTGTAGTGGTGTTGTGGAGTTTTGAAAACGTCTAGAGAGGGGGGTATATATACAAGGCTTCGTGAATTTAATTTCCAATGAATTTTCTGGTGCACCACACAGCTCTAACCAATGAATTAATGCCACGTAATCTCTGCTATGTCATCCAATCAATCAAAAAGCTCCAAAATAAATCCCAAATATATTGTTGCCAAATTTCCAAGGATTTAATATGATTTTATTCACAATTTTTGGCCAAATATCTAGGCATGAACCTAGACAATGTATCTGGACCCATTTTGGACATTTTCTCCCTTAAATCTCTCCATGGCTTTATCCTTAATGTTCTCCCCTTGATTTTCTCTTGATTCTCACTGTAATACTGCAGATTTTAATTCCTTAATTTCTGCCAACATATCTTGAGGGAATTGAGGAACGAATTTGGACTTATTTTGAACCTTATCTTGTTGCACACACTTCACCCTTGAAATTCTCCCTTGATATTCTCCAACATAATCTTTTTTATCATCCTTTGATTTTCACGTTGTCTTTGTGATCTTCTCTTGATAATTCACGGCAATTAAGGAGTTATTCCCCAAAAATCCCTCTTTGACGTCCACAAAACCCTAAATCCAATGGGCTTCCTCCATTTGCCGAAAATCCAAATTAATCCATAAGATTCTTGGGCCTCCATGTGTCATCTTCAAGACATAAGGTCTCCTAGTGCCTCCAGGAATCTTCTCCCAACGCCATTTTTCTTCATTTTTTCGATCATGCTTCCTGGTTGGCTCAGGAGTCTTGCTTTGACAAAGTTTCCTCTTCTGAGCAGGATTTCCAAGCTGGACCAGGAAAACTTCTTTTCAGCTTATTCCTGCAACCCTTTTGCCTTGTCTCTGCTATCTCCATCGTTCTCTAGCTTTTCTTTCTCCTTTAGGCTCATTTCAACTCCATGGAACCTAAAAATAGAAACTTTTATTAAACTTACTAAAAATAGAAACTTTCCTAAAAAAGAAACTTATTTAAGGAAATAACTAAGTAAATATGAGGAAATAACAATTAAAACGTCGCATTAAAATGCTCCTATCAGGTAGGTAGAGCCTAAGGGGCTCCTTTACCCGTATGGTGATATTTCTTCCCCATATCCTAGTATTTCTGGGCTAGCGGGGTCTAGTCTGATGATACGATACTCAGCGGGATTGATATACAGTTTCTAGTTTCCTGATTTTAAGAAATAAAATTTTACAAACGTTGCATGCATCGAGGTTTTATAAATTTAAATAAGTGGGAAAGTATTCAAGTTTGCTTCATTTAAATCATCTTAATTATTTTTTTTGTCCACTCACACTAACGTGTGTTTCAATACTTTTTCCCCTTGGCCCTTCGGTTTCAAATGCCCAGTTTGCAGGCTAGATTAGTTAAGGTTGGGCGTACATGGAGTTGAGGCATAGTTGCATGTTACTGCTTCTGCATTTTAGGATTTATCGATCCTTTATCCACTTTACTTTTTATTCTATTACACCTGTTTTAGAATTGCTTTGATAACTGTGGAATTATTGTTTTTAAGTTGAGATTTGTGTAATGTGAATTGGAAGATGTTGTCATTTGGGGAGCAAGGTGGCCCCAGGAGAATAAGGATGGATGGTTTAAAAGTTTAAATATCTTTCTACAAGTTTCGGGTAGTCTATTTTTAGGGTAAGTTCTGCCAAAATTTTGTTAGAATTTCTTTTAAGGTGGGCTCCGCATGGCCACTTTGGATTTCAGCGTGAAATCTGGGGCAGGTCCTGTCATGATGACCCATGTCAAGAATTCGATATCAAACATGTCTTCTCTTCTCAATACCCAGAGGAATTGCACAACCCAGTTCTCATCCAGGATTCATTCCCGCAGGAGACCCAAAATAATAGCCTCCGTGGTCGTCGTCGCTCTCCACCACCTCCTACGCCGTCGCTCCCACCACCTCCTACGCCCTCTTTGGAAATGTACCTTCTTTATCTCTTTTTCTTATCTCTTATATAATTGAGAATTTTTCAAAAGATTGATGAAACTCGATCTGGGCGTGAAGCCCAAATTAACATTCTTCTATGCGCACATCTGAAGCTTTACTTGGAAACTACTGGGTTTAAATTTGGATTAGTTCTGGACCTTTTATTTTCTGAAATGGTTTCTATCAATTTGTTTTTGTTTCCGTGGTGAAATGTTTCCATCAAGCGTGCACTTTCTTTGGCCAAATTTTGAATCGTGTAAGTGAAACAAGATTTGACTAGTTGAATTCAAAGAATATTTGCAAAGTGGGGGTTTTGATTCTGTTCTTTCTTTACTGTTTGATTTGCACCATGAATATTTGCATCTTTTAATTTGTATTCTATGATTTCTATTACAAGACATGCATCAGTTGTTGGCTATTGGATCTGATTTGGGGGCCTTTGGTTAGTTTGATATGTACAAGATTTGTTAAATAGAAAAGAGAAACTAATCTTCATATTGGAAGATGTACAATAATTATTGTTATTTATGATTGGTAGATTTTGCTTTTATTTATTCTTTGGGAATAGTTGTTGATTGTTGTTTATGATTTTTTGAAACTTAAGAGTTCATGCATTCTTTGTTTTAAGATACAATAAAAGGTGATCAAGAAGAAGCTCCAGCCAATATGCAGTCTCCTATCCTAAATATGACAGATGATGTTGGGTGTCTGTGATATATAGCTTTGTCTCAACAGGTTGAAACTACCAAGTGTTGACAGCAATTCCTCACAGGTTTACAAACAGCGAGTCAACAATCTTCTTAAGTACCAAGTTCACGACTAGCTTATTGAAGTTCTAAGTCAAGAATCTGCTTATGTACCAACCGTAGATGAACTCTACTTTTAACTTGAGAGTATAAGGATGTTGAACATTGTTATTTTGGTTTATTTGGCAACTTTTGGTGTATATTTTGTTGAGCATGTTGCCGCTGAAAGATGTTGGGATCTCAATTCTCAATACAAGTGTATTTGTATGAGTGTATTTCTGAATTGTTATTGATTTCCAATTAAAGTTTACACCAGTTCATATCTCCTCTTATATCTTTCTTCAAAGGAGTTATCTTTTAGAGAAAACAAGGAGTGCATATATTAAAGCTTGAATGTTTGACATCAAAATATATAAATTAAAATGCTACACTTCCATTTTTTCGACTCAGAAAACTAGTTGCTCATAAGCCAAAAGAAATAAATTTCACTAGATCTCAGTCTACATGCAAATGAAATAGATGCCAAGATGTTTTTGACCTTCTCATATACACAAACTCTCTCAACTTATAAGAAGATTGCAGCAGCTTGGTAGCGATCCCCAAACCACTGCTGCAAGTAAATTATCTAAGCAAAAAGTAGACCTCCACAAGTGGTCGAATAACAATATGCAACGGGACTTGCATAAAGCATCAAGAAAGTCCAAAACATGCTCTCAACTACAAATTTCTGGAAGCTTGTTTTGTCTGTTACCTGCATAAAATTAATATATGAATTCAATTTTCAAGAAGAAATAATACCTTGTACAAAATTTCATTACATTATTATTAGAATACCAAGAAAAAGAAAACGCACACACACAAGCATCAAGTGGAACAACTTACAAGTTATAGCTCATCAACCAAGTAATCTTGTTCACCTAATGCTTTGTCGACATCATTTTCCACAATCTCTGACCTAGCAAACAGAATGATTTATCGACTTCAAAGGAGTAATCTTTTATAACAGAAAACATAGAATTTGCATATATAAACCAATACGCACCGATCAAATGTGCATGTCTTTTTAGTATGTTTAGTACTTTGACATTTAGAACAATGTCTGACTTTTCTTTTCCTGTCTCTCCATGATGTTATGCGTTTTCCACTACCTTTAGTCTTCACTTGAGAAGGATCTAGGAAACTATTCTCTTCAGAAGTTCCTATTGAGGAATTGTTGATAGATACTTGCCCAACAAAAAGATTTAGTTTCTTAATTTGCTCCATAAGTTCTTCAAATGCCTTTTGCACAAGTTCAGTCCCCTCTGGTGAAATTGCCGCCTCATCAATTAAATTGGATGCAATTTTGAACATACCGTTGTGTCTCATTATTAATGAATTATCTGCACCATCTTTTGCTTTACACCTTTCTCTACAAATTCTTGAAACCTTGTCCATCTTCGCATAATATATTCCTTTGGCAATTCCATAATCTATTTTAGTCGTAACAAAGCCAAAATATGCTTGCAAGGAATACCTTCAAATTCAAACATTTTACAACTGCATGTCACTATGTTTGATACCTTATCATGTACAAGGGTCTGCATCCTTAAGTTTTGAGCAAACACCCATTCATTCTTGTAAACACAACGACTGTCATTTTCCATTACGACATTTATGATATAACCATTACCATCATGAAGCTGAGCTTGAAAGTACTAAAAGTATTTTTTGGTGTACAATTGAGACATTTGGACCTCTATTGGCATCCCTAATTTCAAATTTGGTGTCTCATTCAAATCTTTTTGGTCTTTAACCAATTCTTCATGTCTCTAATGTGCAACTGCCCTATTGAAACGCTTGACAAAATTCATCAAGGTATTTTCTTTATCACAATAACGCTTGAAGAATGCATGTGCAGAGTCTACTCTTTGGCTGCTTGATATCCCTGCTGAAAAATAATTATTTACATATGCTGGAATTCACCTGCCATGCAGTTCATACATCTTTTCTAACCATTCATTATTGGACAAAATACTGTTTACTCCCTATACTTATAGGGGGTCGACATTTCAGTCCCTGACATTTCAATTTCACCTGAAAAGTCTCTAAACTCTCCAATTTCACCCAATTGGTCCTTGTCGTCAATTTTCCGTCAAAAGCCCTGTTATCTTGCTGACGTGGCATTCCGTACACAACCAAAATGTCTATTTTACCCGCACTTTTGTTTCTTTTATATTTATTTTTTTTCCACTTTTTTTTTTCTTTCTTTTTCTCTTTACGTCTTCCTGCTCTCTCTCTCTCTCTCTCTCTCTCTCCCAATCTCTCTCTTCCCTTCCCTTCCCTTAACCATTGTCAACAACCACCCACCACCACCATCACAACCCTCATTCCTCTCGGCGACGCTTTTGCCCCACCACCTCCTCCACAATTTCAATACATCCTCGGATCCGCCCACATGTTTGCAGTTTTCGGGGTCCGAATCAAAATTGGGTACCGGAGGAGCATCAAAACTCTCCAGAAACTTCGTCTCGCTTCCGCTGCTCGCTGGCTCAGGCTCTTTGCCTTTTCCAACCCACCCTCCCAACCAGGACCCACCGGAGGAGCTTTCTTCAGACCCGACTGCACCAGGAGGCCCACCCACATCATTCACTCTGAACATCATCCCATTTTCGGTGAAAGCCCCAAATTCATCAGTAGAATTTGATTCAGGTTTCACTATCGCAATCAGACTCCGAATCTCTATTGTTCTGTGCACTGGAGTCAGAATCGGATTCGGTATCAGAGGGATTTGATTCGGGGCGATCTGACCCGAAATCTTCATTCTTAACGATCACAGGATCCTCCTCCTATTTCTCAATTCAAATCACATAAAGATGAAGCAAGCTCAATAACACCAATACCTATGAGAATCTGCTAAGACCTTTGTGGCTATGAGTGTTCTATGGAGTGCAGATCGGACGACGGAGACCCGATAGCTGCAAAAGCAGAGACTGCGGCGGCGGTTTGATGTAGAAGCTTCTGGCTCTCGAATTTGGACTTTATGAACGGAATTTGGGCCTTTTGCGTGGTGGAGAATCCCATGGAGGTGGAGGCGAGAGCAGAGAGGTGTTTGCAGACGGAGGCCCATTCGAGGATTTCGAGGGTTTCAGATTGGAGGGAATGGGTGAGGGAGAGTTAGTGACAGCGGCGGTGGCGGTGGTAGTGGTAGTGGGTTTGGGGAAGAGGGGGCTGCAGAGCTATACTGTCGGACAAGGATAGGAAC
>LYNE01002028.1:9795-25968 GCA_001662545.1 Rosa x damascena | reverse complement strand
ATGGCTTAGATCTATAGTTACGCATGTTCAAAGCTATTGTGGTCTGAAGTCTACCACAGATGAGCCTACCAGCATTTATGAGGATAATGGTGCTTGCATTGAACAAATGAAGCAAGGCTACATCAAAGGTGACAACACCAAGCACACATTGCCCAAGTTCTTCTACAATCAACAACAACAGAAGCTCCTCAAGAAGTCAAGATTAGAGTGAACCAAGTTCGATCTGAGGACAATGTAGCAGACTTGTTTACTAAGTCATTACCCAAATCCACATTCAAGAAACATGTTGCAAGCATTGGCTTGCAGAAGTTATCCGAACTCCTATGATCGTAGTCATCAGGGGGATATGTCTACATGTTGATCTCGAAATGTGAAGAGTGTATTATGCTCTTTTTCCCCTTCGACTGAGGTTATTTTTGTCTCACAGGGTTTTTGTTACTCGGCAAGGTTTTTAATGAGGCAACGAGAGGAGCACCACATTTGGGGGACACAAGGGGGAGTGTTCAAGTAAATCTAGAATTTGTGTCTGGCCCAAACTCGAGGTTACTTGCTCTAGTTGAAATAGGGTTAGAATTAGAGATAATCTCGGAGAATCTTAGAGATATCCAATCAATGTATGATTACATTTCCTTCTACAACTCTGATTCTATGCCTTGTAATCCTCTATATAAAGAGGCCCTTATTATCAATGAAAGCACAACAATTTCTCTCTTAAATATCGATTCCCTAAAACAGAATTTTATATATATTTTTTAATTTTCAGGAATAAAAAAGTCAAAATTTAAATAAATAATTAATAAAAACTTATTATTTTCAAAAACTAACTGCCCACTTCTAAATGGCTAACCACCTATTTTCCCACCTTCATAAGGTGTAGGCACCACAATTTAGTAATGACAAGTATGATTGATGTAACTCATTTTTTTCTTTTCGACGAAATGATCAATAATAACAATAGTACTCGCGCGTGCTATGTTATAAACATAATTTAATTCTAATAGTTATATTAAATCAAATTATGTTTTATACATGAAATAATGATCTACATTTATCAGAATTAACTTTGTCTTTGTGCATTTGCCGGTGAATAGGCTAATATATATCACTCATAATCAATTAATTTGGTAGTATATATAAAAGAAGTGGTGGCTCACGGTATTTGTAGATAACTATATGATCAGTCCGCTAATTACGGATAAGCATGCGATGACTAGACCATCTCTTGACAAGAATGGAACTTCTTTGACATTTAAGTAATAATTTAGATCATTTTCAAGTGTCTGAGACTTGTTAGTTGTTACTGTCCTTGTTTCTATCTCTCCCATCTTTCCTGCAAGCTATTTCAAAATTTCAATACAAGTGATGGCATTGACCTTCAGTCTCTTCTAGAAGCACCTCCTTAATTCTACTACGATTTCCTTCAAAGGCCAGTATTCGTTCATCTATAATACCCAATATCCCATATGTGTACATATTCACTACACCTACCAAACCTACTGATTGTGGGAGAGTTTTAACTCATCTCCTCACTTATAAAATAAACTCTAGCTTATCTAATCGATTCCATTTGCAGATGAATGATTACCACACTGAGAAAGATCAAACTAAAACAGAAGGTTTGATTCTTCTTTCATACTACATACAACCATTCTTACAACTCATTCACACAGACACAAAGCCCACCAAAGCCCATTATTAAATCAAACTCCCTTAACTAATCATCATCGTGAGCAAGAATATGCAAATGGCTCCCAACTCAGTTCCCTAGTGATAAGAAAGACAAAGTAAGGAAAGAAACTCATGATAAAAAGCCTTTTCAAATACATAATATGCCTAAACTAGTCGATGCTACAAGTTAACCATGTGCACCGACAGACCAACCTGACGTTACATTAGTTTTAATTACTTTGGTTTTTGAATAGACTTATTGTGAATGTTTCTCATAAGAGAAAAACAAGAACCAAAGGGACAAAGAAAGAAAGAAAGAATTCAATATCCAAACACTAGAGTCAAGTGGCTGGCTTAGAGTCAATCAGTGGTGGCCTCTTTTGCCAATGCCTCTTCTGTCTTACAATATTATCCAACCAACTCAAGTGGCTGCTTCTACTTCTAATTATACTGAACGTAATCACTACTTTATTCATTTCTAATGCCTCGCCCTCATTGGAATTCAAGTGGCCACTTCTACTTCTACTTGTAGGATTGTAGGAATAATTATTCTTTCTTATGTACGTCAATGCTCCTAAACTCTAAACCCCAACCAAGTCTCTAGCTTGAGTTTCGGAAATGGACCCTTGAGTTTTCAAGCTTCCATTTCCAACTGGATGCTTACAAATTAAAAATCTAATCATGCAAACACAAACCAAGGTTAGTGTTGTATTAAGAGAATGGGAGTTGACCTTCATCTGCATGATACATTCAATTAATACGCCAACCGAGACCGATTTTCTGCAATATCATATAGCTAAACTAGTCTCTAGGCTACTGCATATAATTATGTATTATAGTTTTGTACTAATGAAGCAACAAATTAATTTGAATTAATTATTCAAGAGAGAATAGAGCTCGGCATTCCATTTCTCTTTAAAATTGGACTTGCTACATGTCAGAAGGCTTCCCATTCTACAATTTTATTTGAATATTTGAAAATACATCACAACTAACTGTAATTTAATAATTAAGGTCCTTTATCAGAATTTTTAAAATTGCTCTCTGACTATAGTCTTCATCTTTATATTCCCTTCACAAAATTCATTTTAAGATAAGGCTACTTAAGGCTGGCTGGCCGTCATGTATATGCTCACAAAATTTTTATTTTTCTAAGAAGAAACCTCTACAGTAACAGCACCACCACCCAAAGGAAGAAAGAAAGAAGGAAAAAAAAAATGAGGAAACTACTTTCACTTATTTAGAGCATCAGCCACCGTACCTTATAATTGATAGGCTATATAGCCATATTTGGCTTATCACTGGGAATATTTTAGAGAATCTTTGATACCTCTTGCATGAAGTTCCCAACATAAGCTAAAGTTCCCAACATAAGCTATAATTGGTAAGCTATAATTCAAAGCCATATGCAACGGCTACTTTTTTTATTTTTACCAAAAATTCCCAAAGGCTAATTGGCTAATTATAACGGTACATTAATAATTTATAATTTAATTGTAATAGGCCATTATTAGTCTTTGAGAAGGTTTTAAAGAGGACCATTATTTAATATTGTAATTTTCATAATTTTATAATATATTATCTCTTATAAAAACATAATTCATAAAATATTTTAGCCCAAATATATTCAATATTAGGCTCAAATGAAAGATCTCAATGTGAACTTCGCAATGGTATAGTTGGGTAATTATCACAAATGGTACCTGAACTTATCATCTATCTTATCGATGGTACCTGAACTTCAATTTTGATCACAACCAGTACCTGAACTTTTCGATTTTATTTCAAATGGTACCTATCACTAACTTCCGTTAATGTTCCGTTAAAAACTGACATGTGCCAAACATGTGACTCATTTTTCAAGGATAAATTTGTAAAATTACCCTTTTTTTTTTGTAATATCACTTATTTTCACTTATATTGTGGCAATATGGCTATAAAAAATGAGACTATCAAAAGGAAAAAATTTCAACTTCAATTAAAAATATATATGAATGACAGGAAAAAAAAATTACGAAAGTTTTGATAAGCTTTTGGTTTTAAATATTTTATAGTTTGTCAAAAAAAAAAAGTTTTATAGTTTTATTTGAAATGTTTTGTCTGTATCTATAAAACAATTAATTTTTGTTGAGATATTGTTTTTAAATTTTATTTTCATAAGAGGGTAGAGATATATTTTTAATTGAACTTATATTTTTATGAACGTATTAATTGATCAAAATATCTAGTAAACAAAATTATTTTAATGGGTATTTTAGTCAAACTACTCTTGAATATAAGTCATGTGTTTTGCACATGTTAGTTTTTAACGGAACATTAACGGAAGTTAGTGATAGGTACCATTTGAAATGAAGTCGAAAAGTTCAGGTACTGGTTGTGATCAAAATTGAAGTTCAGGTACCATCAATAAGATAGAGGATAAATTCAGGTACCATTTGTGATAATAACCCTAGTTTTATTATTGACAAATTTATAGACATAAAATTTCAGGAGAAAATGAAATTGTAACTAAAACAAAAAAAGGACACAAATGGAATAAAAATGTTATCAGTTGAATGAAGAGGGGTAAAGAGGAATAAAAGAAATAAACAATAAAATATTAAATGGATATGGCTTACCAAATTGAAAGCCATAAATAGCTTGGACATTGGACCATTCGGCAAAAAACTTTTTTGGGAAATGTAGAATGGCTTACCATGGGAGAGGTTAATAGACTATATATGGGTTGATTATTGCTTACCATGGCAGATGGTCTTAGTACCTGCAGTTCAGTTATCTGCAATGCCAGTTAGCATCTTGCTTACAACAGTCACCTGCGAGCACACATAATTTCACATATTAATGGCTGATATTATAAACAACTTATCGGTCACATCATGAACATGAAAACATTTATTACATCCACATCCCTTTCTTAGGCCAAGTTCACCGGAGGTCCTTATGCCCCGGCACCACATCAAACGGTGACCCAAGTCACCAAAATTGTGAAATTGTTCCTTCCACCGGGCTTGGGGCAAGAGAACAGTGGAAGACCCAAGACAGCAGTTCGGTCACCATGTTGCCCAAGCCCGTGACCCAGGCCTCCACCGTGGTCCAAAGAAGGGAAAGGAACAGAAGAGTTTTGCATGGCACGTATACCCCATTTTTTTGTCTTGTAGCACCATCATATGGTGTCGGACTGTGGTACAGTTGCAAATTCCACTTGTTCCACGTGGGAGCTAGCTGTTGGGCCTTTTTGAGTTTTGAAACCAATGGCCATGAAATCTAGACCATTGCTTCAATTAAGGATTAGATCCAATGGTACTAAATTAATGTATATGGTATAGAAACGGTAACAAAATATTCTTAAAAAATTGCAAAAATTTCCTATACCATATACATTAATTTGTAGGTATTTATAGGAAATTTTTGCAATTTTTTAAGAATATTTTGTTACCGTTTCTATACCATATACATTAAACAATTTTGTTACCTAAACCCTAAACAAAATTGCAAAAATTTCCTATAAATACCTACAAATTTTGTAGGTGTAAGACAGTGCTCAAGCTTTGTTGACCATTTAATTTTGGTTCCCCAAATGAAATTATGGTAAGTCTAGAGCATCTTTAGTTTTGAATAATTGAAAAAGAGATATGGTAAATTTTTCTAATGTCCAGATTTGCTATGAAAAACAGTTCCTTTTCTTAAGTACTGAGGTCTGAGGTGTATTAATATGCATTAGTTTGTGAGAAAAGTTGTATGAAATTTAGTGGATTTTTATGTTTTCTCGTGGAAGTATTTTAACTTCTATTTCTTACTTTTTTTTACTTTTGTTTTAATATAAAAAATTGAGAACATATCTTTCTACCTTTGAAGTTAAATGGGACAATTTGAGAAATGGAAGGATAAAGACGACTACTCCAAATACATTTTTGGGCTAAGAAATTAAACAATAGACAAACCAAACTGTTGCGCTTTCTCTTTAGTAATATATATTTATTCATCAAATTTTTTATGTAACAGAACAAACACCGCAACTTGAAACTTAAACCTCCGCTCTGTTCCCATGTCTTATTCATTTACCAATAGGAATCAAGTCATCAGGTCATATAGATTAGAGAAACCGTCATAGTTATTGGATCGAGGACATTAACATCATGGTCATAATATAACTTGGAAAAACAGTAGCACAAATTTGAGATTCTAGATTAAAACAGACTGCACTACTTCTAGATTCATCTTTATTGGTGACAACAGTTGAAAAGACAAGAGACAACATCATTTTGAGCCAAACCCAACAAATCAAATTCAGCTGAACTAGTCAAATAAGAAACTCTAAGCTTTAGACGCGTTGGCATAAAATGAGAAAAATCAACCAAATTCCTGGTATGCTCAACAAGGCAGGACCCAGGTCTCAGTCATTGCATGGTCTCAAGTAGAACTCAAAATTCGAGTTGCACAAGTTGACCATCGAAATAAAATCTTCCAGGAGCAAGAAATTCTCAGCAAGGCTATATTATTGAAGATGATATGGGTGTCATATAAAATAGAAGATAAGATACAAGAACTTCCGAATTTGACAGACTAATGAATTTATAATGACACAACAAAGAACGGTAAAGAGCACCAAAGTACAGAAATCTTGCAAGGCTTTCCACACACCTTTACAAATATTTCTCAATGCTTGCCGTCAATGTGGTTTTAGGCACTGCACCAATTACAGTGTCCTTTTTCTCACCCTTGTTGAAGATCATCATGGTTGGGACGATCCGAATTCCATATCGAGTCGCAATTGAAGGACTATCATCCGTGCTTAACCTAAAGCAGTTAAGCTTCCCAGCATACTCTTGTGCTAGTTCACCTACAACAGGATGGATCATGCGGCAGGGCCCACACCAAGGAGCCCAAAACTCAACCAGTACAGGGCCATCGGCTTTGAGGACTAGTGATTGCCATGTTGCATCGGTAACTGTGGGAACTGCAGTTATAAAGCAAAGGGGTGATCATATATTTGACTGCATTTCACAAGAAAGAATCACTGCTACATGTGATTTTAACACAAAGGGAAACAATGCTGTAAATTTATCATCGTTTTAAACCTAACAATTAGACGACCGTTGCGAAACATAATTTCATGAGAATATGTTTCAGAATAGGAAAAATTTCACAAATGGTCACTCAACTATGACTCATTCGACACTTTGGTCATTGAAGTTTCAAATATATCACTTTGATCACTAAACTATTACACTGTTAATCACTTAAGTCACCTAAATAGTATTTTTTTATAATTTTTTTTAATGAAAAAAATTAATGACCAAAGTGAAGTGACTTAAGTGATTGGCATTAATGAAGTGACTTAAGTGATTGGCAATGTAATAGTTGAGTGACCAAAGTGATATATTTGAAACTTCAGTGATCAAAGTGTCAAATGAGTCATAGTTGAGTGACCATTTGTGAAATTTTCCCTTCAAAATAAGTACAACTATTACTCCATCAGTTCAAAAAGTAACCTCTTACAAATACAAATTATTGACAATAGAGATGCACTTGCATGAGTGTATACCCATGTTGGCTGAAATATAGATGCACTTGCAAAATACAGGAAGAGTATAAATTTATCAGATGAACTAATGAAAAATGGTATATGGTCCACTATTAGGACTTTATGGCATATGAATGGAGGGGTTTAATGTGCTTATCATCATTTTAAACCTAATCAATACCATATGGAGGGGTTTAATGTGCTTATCCATTGAATTGACAAGAAGTGTACAGGTGGGACAATAGCACCAAGAAAAAGATGCCAAAACTTTCAGTAAATAATGTACATATATAGGTCTAACCAACTTTCGGTCCCTTCTAGTTGACTGTAACAAAACTAAAAAAAAAAACAAGAAAACAAAAAAAATCATTCCCAGCACCAAAAAATAAATTTGAGGCCTTTTCTCTAACTTATTCATCATTTTAGTTTACAGAAAATTTTATTTTATTATGATACTTCCTTTCCCTGCCTGAAAATTCCAATGTATCCTTTTATACAAGCTCAGTGTCTTTGCCAAAAAAGAAAAAGAAAAGCAGGCACAGTGTAAATTGGGTTTGCCTAAAGACAGGCCTGCCTAACCATGATTGTGGAGTGTGGACTCGTATTGATCATTAAGGCTTCAACATTTCCATATCGTCCCTGCCCAGCCTATTCGGAAATGTAATGGAAAGTTATTGCTCTCCCCATCAAACATAGGCAAAGTGATAGACAAATAAATTAAAGCAATACTCAAAAGAAAATTGAATACTTCCTGGTCGTGGAATGCAGAAGGTGCCTAGTACTTAAATCGTGTGGTTTCAAACATGCAGACTACATATAATTTGCACCTCTACAAATGGCAATGTTTCCAATAAAGACATGTGAAAACGAAGAACACACGTATCTAAGTTCTTTTCTTCAGTAAGTTCAAAAGAAAATCAACCTGATCCACAGATCAGTAACAAAATAATTATTTGCATTAGTTGGTGCCTTTTAATAAAAATTCCTAGAAAATTACCGATGTCAGTTCTAACAAAAAAAAAAACAGTTCTTATTTGACAAGGAATTTTCTTTATTCCCGCATGGCCAAATAACTGTCTGAGGTATTACCGTGAGACAGAATCTTCATTGCAGTATTAAAGTGGGACAGTAATTTTTGTACATAAAAATATTGTCTTTTGTAGCTTGTGCTTTTCCTTTGGCTCATGTTACAAGCACATAAAGGTCGGGAATATGTTCTTGAAAAATATGAAAATCTGAAGATCTTTGTGCCACAGTTAATTACTGCCAGACAATAAGGCCGACAGACAGTAAACTTGAAAAAAAAAGAAAACAAGGGGGAAACCACATGGGATGGCAAATTTCTAGGCCAGTTACTGACCAAATTTCAAGGGTTTTCCGCTGATAGACATAGCAGACTTTGAAATTTAACATATTTAGCAGACAAACCATCAGCTTTTAGAAGCCCAGATAATGGAAAGTTTAAAGTTGTGCTGTTGCTCGTACAAAATTGGCCACTGATGTTCGTCCCTCAAGGAATAGAAATTATAAAATTTGAATAATAAGAGAATGTTTTCCTACTAAAAACATGGGTACATCTCTTAAAAAATGCTTTTACCATCGAGCATGAAAACTATTCAATCAATTTAACCATTGATAAGATTTTTAATTTGATCAAGGCTCACCCTTGTTTATAGTCACAAATAAGGGTGATACTTTTGAGGATGGTTTAACTCTATTTAAATCAAGCTGGTGTGAGTAAACCGTAACCTGCCATCAAATCCTGATTTTCCACTGGAGAAGGCCAGGAACTCATTGCAGTCCATGAATGAGTAAATCACAAGCATTAACTAACTTAAATCGTCATTGTTTAGGTATGTCTCGTGACCTAGAACGCAAGAAAAGCAAGCTAGCTCTATTTTTTGAATTGTTGGTTCCTAGAATTATAGAGTGAATGCTTAGCAGGAGAGTAGTGGAGCAAAGATAAAAAAAAAAACTTACTGTCAAGAGCGGTGGTGTTTTGCGCTTGAGAGACAATGGCGGGCGTTGATGGATGACGAGAGACTTTTGGAGTAATGGAGGAATATAAAGGCGATTGAAGCTTCAAGCCCCGGAATTCCGGTAAGGCACCCGGTCTGCGGCGGACAGAGACGGAAAGAGCCGGCCATGACGTGATCGCCGGCTGGAGATATGACGGAGAAGAAGAATAGAGAGCGGTGGATTCAGCTATGGCCGCCATTTATTTGTGTGAATGAGAGATAAATTTGGGATCCAGAATTTGATTATATATATATAATGAGAATTGAGAGAGATCATGAAAGTTAGATGGTGGGAAAATAAGGAAGGTATGAAAGGCAAGTATTGGAGTTTGATGATCCAGTGGCGGCTTGAAAAGTAGATAGCAGCCAGCTAATTCAACTTTCCATTAACGATTCAACATTCCCACCTGAACCTAACCTTGGTTTTTCAGTTCATCGGATATTCTAAGGTACCAGCAGCATTTGACACACGGACTCACAAAATCACGTAAAAAAAAATGTAAAAGTAAATTGAGATTAAAATTGGTCTACTCATTTCATTTCATAACCCCTTTATATAGGGAGAGAATTACAGCGAAAATATCAATTACAATGATGACATTAAATGCTGATTGATCCGTAATTATGTTGATTGATGGTAATCGCTGATTCCTTGATTCCCTCTCGGTCAGTCGTTTTGACGAAGGTACATAATATGTTTTTTCTTTAACACTCCCCCTTGTGCCAAGTCAAAGATGAAATGGTGCTTGAGTTGTTGCCTCACTAAAAACCTTGCCAAGTAACAATAAAAACCCTGTGGGACAAAAAATACACATTGGTCGAATGACAAGAGCACAACGCACCATTTACATTTGAGAATGACATGTATGTGTTAGACTCCCCCTGACGTCTACACCTCCTCCTGATCCTTACATTAATCAAGGGAGCTTGGAAAGTCTTTGCATTCCTATGCTTTTCACATGTTTCTCAAATGTGGCCTTAGGCAATGATTTGGTGAACAAAACTGCCACATTCTCCTCAGACCTTACTTAATTCACTTGAATCTTGAGGAGGGCCTGTTGTTGCTGATTGTAGAAAAAATTTGGCGATATGTGTTTTGTGTTATCACCCTTGATATAACCTAGCTTCATCTGTTCGATGCAAGCTGCATTATCTTCATAAATGCAAGTAGGCTCTTCAGTGATAGAACTCAAACCACTAGTCCCTTGAATGTGTGTAATGATAGCTCTTAACCATATACACTCACGAACTGGCTCATGTAAAGCAATGATCTCTAAGTGGTTCGAGGAGGTAGCCACAAGGGTTTGCTTGGTTGATCTCCGAGATATCGCCGTGTTTCCAATGATAAATACATAACCAATTTGGTAACGACCTTTATGTGGGTTAGAGAGGTACCCAGCATCAGCAAAACCAACCAAAACGTCATTTGGCATTTTGGTGTAGTGAGTGGCGCTTTCGCCATCAACATTTCCTTTAGGGATTGCAATTCCATCTGCGGTCCCTCTTGTCTCTCTGTAGGAAAAGAACAGTCTAAAGTCAATGGTTCCTTTTAGGTATCAGAAAATATTCTTGATATCATTCCAGTGACGCTGCGTTGGCGCTGAGCTAAATCTAGCTAACAAGTTCACTGAGAATGCAATGTCTGGTCGAGTACATTGGGCTAAGTACAATAATGCGCCTATTGCACTTAGATAGGGAATTTCAGCTCCCAACACCTCTTCGTCATCTTTCTTTGGACGAAATGGATTTTTCCTTGCATCCAAACTTCGACCGATCATGGGAGTGCTAGCAAGATGCGCTTTGTCTATGTTGAATCGCCTGACTTTTGGACATACGCAGACTGGTGGATTAGTATTCCACAAACTCGGTGTTCTAGTTCAAGGCCTAAACAGAATCGAGTTTTCCCAAGATCCTTCAACTCTATCACACCCCTGATTTTTAACACAAATAAAAATAGATATATAATCTCATAATTATACATGCGTGATCGTTCAGTCATCAATACAAATACCTGGAAACTTTTTCCTTTTAAACCAAGTACATACTAATGCCCTGAACCCACAAGGTTAATATACACTCGCTCCACAGAGTTATATATTACACAAACTTACGAATTAAATTGTCAACAACAAAATAAAACGTAAATGCTCCTCAGAGCTCACTACAAGCGGAAGTCTTAATAACGGTAAAGTCACAAAATTGGCTTCCTACCGTAAAGCTGCTAGCTCGCTACCTCAGTTTTCAGCCACGATTACCCTGACCTGCAGGATTAACCCCTACACTGTTTGAATGGTCTACCAGGTTGCTACACAACAAACCCGGTAAGGTTTTGCAAGCACGTATGAGTAACTCAAATAACTCACGCAAAACACATAATAATCCCACGCGAATCACAAGATAAACTCACACGTTTCAATCAAGAAACAACTCACATAAATCACGGAATAAACCCACACGAATCACGAGATAAACTCACAAGTTTCAATCAAGAAACAACTCACACAAATCACGTTTAAATCAATAAACAAATCACGTTTCCATCAAGAAAGCAACTTACACGAATCACGGGATAAACCCACACGTTTCAATCAAGAAACAACTCACAAAAATCATGGGATAAACCCACACAAATCACGAGATAAACTCACACGTTTCAATCAAGAAACAACTTAAACAAATCGTGGGATAAACCCACACGAATCACGAGAAAAACTCACACGTTTCAATCAAGAAACAACTCACACAAATCACGTTTAAATCAATAAACAAATCACGTTTCAATCAAGAAACAAAGCACGGCGGACAGACAAGAGCTCTAACTGGTCGTATTCACTAACCCGGCCAAATGCGTGAATTCCCGATTTTCCCACTCACAATCACATTTCGTAATCCATGATCCTCAACTAGTAAGTCTTTGGATCCACGGTATAAATACCAAAACATTAAAGGAGTCGCACTGGACCCAAAATGTTACACAAATCGCAACGCTTTTCAAAACAATCGAAATCAACATTTTCACAATAATTTGTTTTCCAAAAACCCACAACACAAAACAATAAAAAGCATCGTTCATGCATATTGTTTTCATAAATCCACAAAACCCACAAATACATATATATTTCACATAAATATATATATATATATGTAGTCATCCGCTCAGGAATGCCTACTAATACCAACTATAGTTTGCAGTTAAATCAATAACTCTCAAAACAATAAAGGTAATTCCGTTCATTAATGAACCTTGTGAGATTACTCACCTCGAAACTCCCATTGTGTCTTCACACCACTAAACTACTTACAGAATGCACTCTGTCAAGCACCCAAGAAAAATACAGCCTTGATTCGGTCAATGAAACACAAGGAATAACGTTCGAAACCCTAAATCGAACCAAAATTTCCAAAGTGACGCCAATCGAGGCGAAACCACATCCTAGACCTCCCAAAGTCTCCGGAATACTTCCACGATCGATATGCCAAAACCACAAGTCGATCGAATGCTCAAATCCTCACAGATCGAATAAATCGACCGATATGAAACCGTAAAAATCATAACAATTTCATACGAACTCCAAAAATTGCGTATTATGTATCAAAACGCTCGTATCGACGAGTAGAAGATATATAATACCAGAAACAGTCCCTTACATGGCCGGAAAGCTGCCACAGGCTATGGCGCACCGCCGCCGGCCAAAACTCAATATTTCATAAAACTTCCAACATCAAAGCTATTCATCTAAGCATGCTTGTGAATTTTCATAACTAGCTCGAAGTCAGAAAACAAGCATAAAGGGTCAAAAACTACCTCACAAGCTTTGAATTTTTGCTCAATCCGAGTTGAACTGATTTCCACGTAAATCAATCCAAACAAACACCACATATCGATCTAGAAAGCTTCCACGAACCCAAAGAAGGAAACTTGAAGCCGTGCCGTCACCGGAACAAGGATTTCAGGTCGGGTCCGAAATCCTCAAACTCTGTCTTCTTGCCGCGCCGCCGTGGAGAAGAAACGCCGCTAGAGGCCACCACAGGGTGGATCGCACGGCGGAGAAGAGCCGATCTGGAAAGTTTAGCCGGAAGAGGTCGTCGGAGCTGCGAGTTCTGGCAGGGTTGAATCACCGGGTCCGGGTCGGGTCAGTCGTGGGTGAGGAGAAAGAACGGAGAGTTTTCTGATTTTCGGAAATGGTAAATGTGAAAAGTTTCCGAAAATGGAAACTCCTATTTATAGAACTTTCCCAAAACTTCAAGTGCTCATAACTTTCACATACGAACTCCGATTTCCGCATTCCACATGTCCACGAACTCGTATCGACGTGCTCTACAATTTCGTGAAGGAAGTTTTTCGAAAATCCCAACATATAAAAAGTCAACCTTGAGCCCCCTTCTAAAGTCATACTTTCCGAATAGAAATTCGTTCAAAACATTTCCGTTCCATCCACGAGCCACGAAACCGTCCAATAACCATAAATTAGATTCCGGAAAATCCTCAGAAAATAAATACAAATTTCCTGGGCATCACAATCTCAAATTAGGATTTCAAGTAGCTCGCGGTTTCTCTTATTTCATCAAGAGTACCTATTTTGTTCATATCATCGACATATACAGCTACAATTACAAATCCGGAACTTGTTTTCTTTATGAATACGCAGGGGCACAATTCATTGTTCTTATATCCCTTCCCAATCAAGTAGTCACTTAGACGGGTATACCACATCCGCTCGGATTATTTTAATCCGTAAAGTGAGCTGTTCAACCTAATTGCAAACGCACTTCGTAGTTTAGTATCAGACCCGCTCCCGGATTCCACCTTGGAATCTGAGGTGGATCTGTATAGACCAAGTTAGAGAAAGGTTTTATCGAAAATTCGACATAACCTCCCCAAAAAATGGACTTCCCAAGAACCTGTAAAATCCAATAATATACTTCTAATATCATAAATCTTCAATAACTTCCAAATAGGACCTCCTGTCCTCCACAAAAACATCCACCACCAACCAAAGCCAAGGGTTCTAACCCAACAATTACATCTTAGGAATCCAGTAGTCAATTTATGGTTACATCAGAGTATCAGTTACATGGTCTAATTAAGCAAGAAATATAAAAGTATGAAAGGAAACAAATCCTACAAGTCGAGATGGATGACGGTGGATAAGGAGAATGCCTCAATGTGGTGCGGTCCGACCTCAGCAAAATCTACTACCTGGGCAAAACGGAAATCCAAAGAGCCCCGAGAAAAACATAGAAAACGTGAGACAAGCTCAGTGAGAGGACAAAAATAATTTAATATTTAAAACCACTTTGATAAATCTTATTTTCTTAAAGCCATTTCTCTTTCGTAAACTTTTGGCATGCAATTAACCGCTTACAATAAAAGACAAGTTCAAAGATTATAAATCAAAAATACTTTCACATACCAAGTTATAAAGTAAACTTGTAACAAAATAAGCACTTTACTTAAAAAAGGTCCCATAAGAAAACTAAACATATAACTGGTGAATAAACTCGTTACTTACTTATAAAAGTGACTCAGTCCAAAGACATTTAGCATAATTTTCAAAACTAAAAAGCATTACTAAAACTTGTACCCAAAAACTGGTCATACACCTACAATGATCTAAATCAAAATTGGCAGAGCGTGGCGGACAACTGGTCATGCACCCATGTTGAGCGAACTCAACGTGAGCAGACCGGGGGAGGGGGAAGAACTGGTCGTACACCTGTGAGCATCAGGCAGAGCAGGGGAGCTGGTCATACACTTGTGCGTCCGCCGGTACACAAGCAGAGCATGAGGGTATACGGGCACGTAACCGGAAAACTGATGAAGTATCGTTGTATCTTGCTGGGGTTGGGTACTCGTAAGGTAAGTTGAAATCCAATTTACTTTGCCAAAATAGAAGATTCTTTGTTTTCGTATACGTAACAACATTTAAAACTTCATATCTAAAAGACCATTTGAAAAGGTTCTTTCTTTCAAAAAAAATAAATAAGCAATTTACTTCAAACATAAATTATAAAATTGCATCATGACCACAACAATTAATTTACAAGAAATCACAATAAACTTCTTGAATATTAAATAGATAATTAAAGAAATCAAATATCAAGAATTGAAGTAATTGCATGCATTTCTTTAAAACAAAGTCCAACTCACAATGAAGGGTGACTAGGTGAGTCCTATCTCAGGAGTGTCCTTGGAAGTTTGCTCAACCGGATTACCTAGTCAATAAGAATTTATGAATAAATTAAGCTCAATTCTGATAAACTAAGTAAAGAAATATGAATGCATCCTAGCAATCGTATCCTCTCCTTGACATAATGTCGCCCAAGTCTTCCTATCATCAAATAATCATCTTAAGTCTCTTCCACTAACTTCCCTCCAACTCCAACACCTCCAAAAACCATTTTTCCTAATTTATTCCCAACACCAAATTCTAATTTCTCATCCAAAATTTAACAATTATACTTGGGCTAGTACTAACACATCCTAGGAAACATAATAATGCTCAAAAACACTCAAAATGGCCATGAAAGGCCGCTGGAGACGGCGGTTCCGCGGTGGCTCATGGTGGCAGGAATCCCAACTTCCAAAATCTTCAAATAAATATGCAATATTATACTCAAAAGAAAGCCCATGAGGCAATGAACAACTTTATACCTTGGGGTTTCTCCAAAAAGTCGACAGTTTGGCCAGAAATCGGAAAATTAGCCGAGGATTATCAAACCTTCTCTCCTTCGATTCGTTGCACACAAGTGAAATTAAATTATGAAACTTATATGGATAGATAGAAAGCCCATGAGGATAGGAAGAGGATGGTGTAAAAATTTTGGCCAGAATCGGTGCCAGCGATGGAAAAGGTGGACGGTGGTGGGCTAGAGCTCGTTCTCTCATTCTCCCTCTCTCTCTCCTTGATCTGTTTCTCACGTGAAAAATGGATTTTTTTTTTGGGGGGGGGGGGGGGGGGG
>LYNE01002027.1:21381-40194 GCA_001662545.1 Rosa x damascena | reverse complement strand
CAGAAAATTTTCACAAAGTGGAATCCTCAAATTAGGAGTTGGATAATAAAGTATACGACACGAAGAGTTCGTGGAAATTTTCGGAGAATTATTTGGATACTGGGGCCATTTATCATGATTTTCTGAAGTAGTGAGATTTTAGAAAATAAAAAGGAAATGCTGCGGTGCGATCTCAACCGTCCAGACTTCCACCGCTTGATCATGGCCGTCCATTGTTAATTGGACAAATCTATATATAGGCCTTTGATCAGTTGGAAGGACCAGAATGATCGAGAGAGAGAGAACCAGAGTTCTCCGACCCGGAACGCTTCCCGCGACTGGGTCCGACCGGAAATCGCTCCTCCGGCCACCTCTCCACTGCGGACCACCGGCATCAGCTTCGTCTCGGTATCGCCTACGTCCCTGTGGTCTCAGATTATACATGCACCGAACAGAGATGGAGAATCGACGACGAGAGGCCCGAACTTTCTCCGGCAACCTCTGTGAATTCCGGCGATTCCGGCCACCTATTGGACTGCATGTAGTATGGAACTCACTCATCTCGTCGTGCTCTACACTCTAGTATAATTATATTTTCGATTTGATCAAGTTTTGACAATTTCGTTTCTGGGTTCATCTCAGTTCCGTCGCTGTCTTCGACGCCGGCGACCTTTCCGGCTCTCCTTGGCTTGGCCTCGGCCTCGACTGCAACTGTAGACAAGATATTTGGCAGCTTGCTTGGGTGGATTACGTCGACATCCTCAGTTCATCACCATCTCAGTCTCGGCAGTGTGTTGGGCTCGATTTCAGTCGGTTTCCGAAGGTATAATTCGACCTTTGAATCGAGTTTTGTTCGTGTTAATGATCGGAAGTGTTGCTACTGAGTTTGGTCTGGCTTGATGGAAATTAAAATTATGTTTTTCTGTACACTTCGACATTTTGATTGCATGTACGTAGAATGGGTTGTTATGCATGTGACATGAATGGGTCGTGATTATCAAGTTTGATGTCTTGTTAGTGTTGCTACAGCAGATTGTTGGAAATGGTAGTTTGAGATTGTTTCTGGTTCTGCAAGTTAGTGTTTTGCTAAGGTTTACTAGCGAAGGTAGTTCGAAAGGGTTGTGGAACAATTGAAAAAAAAAAAGGTCAAGTTATGATCTTGGGTGTCCTTAGTAGTTTTGGGCACACCTTGTGTGAAAATTGGAATGAATTGGTTGTCCATAGTAATTCCATAGTAAAAGACCAAGTGTCGGATAAATCGTTGACGAAATTGGAAACATGATCTTTGCTTGTGCATAGGTTAAAATTGGTAGTAAGTAAAAGAAATTAATATATATTGGGTGGCCTTAGTAAATTGGGTGCACTTAATATATGTACTTGGTCAATATTGCAATTTCAAGTAAATGTTCGGTAATTGGGATAATTATCGAACCTGTCTTGATTGGTCAAATGTTGGTCAAACAATGGTCAAAGTTGGTCAACTCCTAGTCAAACCAGGAAAAGTTGGTTGTACGGTTTGTTAATCGTCGAGATTTCAATTATTAGTTCAATGAGATATTAACTATCGAAATGTCGAAACATAGGACTCCAGTTACCCGAGGAACGGAAGGTTCGCGACTCTCGGAATACGTGAGAGAAAGCATCGGAATCCAAGTAGGGATTCAGGACTCTCCTCGGTTAGTGGTTTTCTTATTTATTGTTATTAAAATGATGCATGTTAAGTGGTATGGTCTGGTTATGTTAAAATGCAATGCATACTAACCAAATTGTGAGAGATGTGATGGCTTGAGAGCGAAAGGTGGCACTGACTTTCTTGGGTTTGATCCCCTTAACCTCCGGAAGGTTAGTTACGCCGGTCGTCCGGGTATTCCGATTGTAATGACGGACTCGGTACGTGTGTGTAACTAGGTAGTGGACGCTCTCTCTACGCTTACTTGGTGATAAACTAAATTGAGGTAAGGTCATGTAGTGGGTCTATGGGACCGGCCATCGGTAAGATTCAACGCGCGTATTCAATTGAGTAACATGCATCGATTTTCGAGACAGAAAACATTTAAAAAAAAAAAAAAAATTTGTCATTCTTTTAAATACTTGGTTTAAGCATGTTTTTATACTGGAGCTCCAAAACTTCAATTAGCGGTTTCAAACCTAGTCGAGTTAGAGTTCTTGTTGAGCAGCGAGAACGAATGCTCACCCCTACAACAGTTTGGATGCAGGTACTGTGCACTGGTAGGGGTGTACAAAACACGGTACAAACCGGCCAAACCGGTCGGTAAATATGGTTTGGTTAAGGTTTTTTAACATTAAAATACGAAAGCCGGTTCAATACCGAACCAAACCGTTTATGAATTGGCTTGGTTTGGTTTTTCTTTTACTTAAACCGCGAAACCCGAACCGACCGGTATGTATTAAATATAATAGGAAAAAAAATTAAAATTATATACATAATATATATATATATATATATATATATATTTATTTATTTGTGGGTAGTCTTTTATAAGTAAGTTCTAAATCTCCAATTATAATTTGATACTACCATATTGAATCCTAGACCCAAAGGCTTAAAACCCAAATAAGTGAATCATTTTGAAACTTTTTTTTTTTCGACAAAATTTTGAAACTATTTTGGATTTTGTTCTTTCAATATTAGTTTTGGATTTTGATTATTAAATTTTGATTATTGAGATTGAGTTTTAGTATTTTACTATGAGTTTTTCATAAACAAAACGTTAATGCTATATAGGTTAAAACCGCCTTACCGACCGAACCAAACCATCTTTAAATGGATTGGATTGGATCGGATTAAGCTTATTTTTTTCGATGACCGGTTGTCTAAAATGTCTAAACCGCTTACTTTGGCATAGAGACGGTTTGGAGTCAAAACCGATCCAATCCAATCCGTGTGCAGCCCTATGCACTGGTGACGGGACAATAGCGGACTGAGCTGGGTGTGCAGAACAAGTTCGGTAAATTATCGTCTAGAGTTTGTTCTGAATTCTTTTCCTTGAATTCCGTATTCCGAAATTTGTTGATAATTCGCTTTGTGTCTAATTCGATCGAATTCTCATTTCTTGAAGTTCGTACTTTCGTGTGTACATTCATTTCAAGTTCCGGACGAATGAAATAAATTTTAGTGATTTAAAGATTTTCACCTCAAAAGTACAAGCTTTCGCTGTGTTTTTCAAAAAGTTTTCAAACTAAAATGCCTAGCGGTTCTCTAGGATGTAAATTGAGCGTTCGGTTTGTGTTTTAGAGACTCGCTGCACTGTAACGAGCTTAGGCCGGTGAGATGCATTTTGGGGCGTTACAGAAAGTGGTATCAGAGCAATGCTTCCGAGTTTTCAATTTTAACGATTTAAAAAACCTCTGGTACCCAAAAAAGTGTGTCGGCTCATGAAAATTTTCAAATTCTGTTAAAAAGTCAACTTGAGAAATGCTTGTTCGAGAACGTGTTTCCGAACCTTTGACTTGGAAAGTTGTGAGAACTTCTCCTTATTGTTTGAAACTGTTTGACTTCGGTTTAGAAGACCGAGTCTCGAAAAACGTTTTGAAATTTTTTTTGGAAAATGTTTTGGAAAAAGGGTTTCGAAAAATGGTTTTTGAAGGAGTTTCTGAAAGTGTTTCGAAAATGTGTTTTGACGGGCTATGTGGACAAGAGATTATTCTTTCAACTATTCGAATGTCTGGATTTCTGTTGCTTAGCGATTTACGTGTTTAACCCGAGCCGACTTTGAAATGTGTTTTGTCGGAAAGATGCTTCTTACCGGAAAAGGGAAGTTTTAGCGGAAAACGTTGTTTAACTTTATCGTGGGTTTTTACATTTGAGGTTTTGAACAAAACCTTACACTGATTTAAACAGTTTTTCGAAGTTCGTCTAGAGTCTTGATTTCCGGTTTCGTGAAACCGTAAGTCGTTCAACCATCCATAAGGGGTTTGTTGACTCATAGAGTTATTCTCCGAAGTTTGACTTGTTGTTAGTCAGAACTATTGTTTGTTCTTCCTTTGGATCCCTTAATCAGAAAATCGTTATCCCTTCTTCAAAAGGTTGACTTATGTTCCGACTTATCCTTGTAATTGAACTTGTGTTTTTGTGATCTTTTATTCTTTTGAATGTTGATAAATTATTGGATTCATTTTTCGACTTGATTGTTTGCCATTGCTTTGTTCAGTGAGTCTGGTTTGTTGAAAATTTTGCTTATTGCTTGCTATTGTTGTTGGACTTGCTAGTTGATTCTTCTTTGGATATCTTGTCGAGCCTAGCTTATTTGATTGCTTTCGATCACATACTCGATTGTTGTGATCTATCCTAAATCTTTTCATGTCCAACTGTTATATGTTCATACACTGTGTTGAATTGACTGATGGATTCACTTTCAAACTGTGTATATTCATTTGTTGTGTTATTAAGTGAATCCTGTTCATTGAAATATTTCTCAGTGTTTGCATTTGTTTTCTAAACTTGATCAAGTCCAATTATCGTGTATGCTTTTATTTGTTCTTTGAATTTGAACGAGTATTGCCACCCAAAGCTCCTCCACAGTGCACAGACCGCGGAAAAGATGTGAGCCCAGTATGAGGTAAAAATAAAAGGAGCAAGGTATGTGAACGACAAACTTGAGTTTATGTAAATGTGATTGATGCTGGATTGTTGAAAGTGATTATGTGAAATATGGTTGGTTGTTTAATTGAGTTGTGGAGATGTTGGTTTTGGATTGAAATGAATACAGCATAGGACTACGTACTAAGTCCGATTTTGTTGAATAAATTGTAGTATTGAAAGTTGTTCTTCATTTCAGCTTGACAATGTCATCCGATGAGGAAGAGCCATGGGAAGTGGAAGAAGTGAATGATGATGAAAATCCCGTAGAAGTAAGTTCATTGACTGGTCCAGAAACTAGGGATACCGAATCTACAGCTAGCGGTCCCTCAGTTAACTTCCAGGCACATCCAGATTGGCCACCTTGGGGACATGTGCAGCCTCCAGCGGAGCCTTTTACAGCAGATTTACTGTAGGAGGACTGGACTGTGAGTCAGTATACCTGTTTATTCACTCGTGGGCTCGAGGAAAAAAGGAGGGTTGGACATGTGAGATCAAATCAGGCGGCCACAAGGATCTACATTCTTGGTTTCAACTCCAGGATTCGGGAACATATGCTTCCATATTATGATAACAATTGTCACCATACTTCACTATCAGATAGAGATGAAACTGTCGAAAGAGTAATGGGTATCATCGACACGATTGAACACTATAAAGCTCATCACCTACTGATTCCCGACGCGTTTAAGGAGGAACTGTTCGCATGTCAATCAACGAAGGATATATATTTCTAGTGTAGACTCTGAAATATAGTTTCGGTGTGGACCCGCTAGTGTGTGTTTGCAAATTGCGCACTTCGACTCGCCAGAGTAGAAACTGAATTACTTCAGTTTCTACTCTGGCGAGTCGAAGTGCGCAATTTGCATAAACACACTAGCGGGTCCACACCGAAACTATATTTCGAAGTCTACACTCCTCGAAATATATATCCTTCGTTGATTGACATGCGAACAGTTCCTCCTTAAACGCGTCGGGAATCAGTAGGTGATGAGCTTTATAGTGTTCAATCGTGTCGATGATACCCATTACTCTTTCGACAGTTTCATCTCTATCTGATAGTGAAGTATGGTGACAATTGTTAACATAATATGAAAGCATATGTTCCCGAATCTTGGAGTTGAAACCAAGAATGTAGCTCCTTGTGGCCGCCTGATTTGATCTCACATGTCCAGCCCTCCTTTTCTCCTCGAGCCCACGAGTGAATAAACAGGTATACTGACTCACAGTCCAGTCCTTCTGCAGTAAGTCTGCTGCAAAAGGCTCCGCTGGAGGCTGCACATGTCTCCAAGGTGGCTAATCTGGATGTGCCTGGAAGTTAACTGAGGGATCGCTAGCTGTAGATTCGGTATCCCTAGTTTCTGGACCAGTCAATGAACTTACTTCTACGGGATCTTCATCATCATTCACTTCGTCCACTTCCCATGGCTCTTCCTCATTGGATGACATTGTCAAGCTGAAATGAAGAACAACTTTCAATACTGCAATTTATTCAACAAAATCGGAATTAGTATGTAGTCCCATGCTGTATTCATTTCAATCCAAAACCAATATCTCCACAACTCAATTAAACAACCAACCATATTTCACATATTCACTTTCAACAATCCAGCATCAATCGCATTTACATAAACTCAAGTTTGTCGTTCACATACCTTGCTCCTTTTATTTTTACCTCATACTGGGCTCACATCTTTGCCGCGATCTGTGCACTGTGGAGGAGCTTTGGGTGGCAATACTCGTTCAAAGTTAGAGAACAAATAAAAGCATACACGATAATTGGACTTGATCAAGTTTAGAAAACAAATGCAAACACTGGGCAATATTTCAATGAACATGATTCACTTAATAACACAACAAATGAATATACACAGTTTGAAAGTGAATCCATCAGTCAATTCAATACAGCGTATGAACATATAACAGTTGGACTTGAAAAGATTTAGGATAGATCACAACAATCGAGTATGTGAAAGCAATCAAATAAGCTAGACTCGACAAGATATCCAAAGAAGAATCAACTAGCAAGTCCAACAACAATAGCAATAAACACAATTTTCAACAAACCAAACTCACTGAAGAAAGCAATGGCAAACAATCAAGTCAAAACATGAATCGTTTACGGAAATGCCAAGTATGGCAGTGTTACAAGGAGAGTGAACAGACTACCATTTACTCAGTTCTGTTACTATAAGAAAAGTCTTGTGGTTACAGAAAAGTGAAATTAAATGGAGCGAAGTGTATCCTGTGGGTGATAAATGAGGAACACTTGGTAAAGAAACATGTTAGCTCCAATGTTGATATGTATGACCAGTAATAATCAACTTGTACCACAAGGATTTAGAAATGAGGAAATGTCATGGGTACTGGAGTCCGACATGAGAAGTAAAGTATTATTGACCGTTTGACCAATCATGAAATTTCGCGGACGAAATTTATTTAAGGGGGTGGAACTATAAGCCCCGGAAAAAATGTATCGAGCTTAGTGGAGATCGTACGATAAATCATTTAACGATCTCGATAAGCGTCAGAGTACTCGAGGATATTTTCAGCAAATTTTCACAAAGTGAAATTCTCAAATTAGGTGTTGGATAATAAAGTACACGACACGACGAGTTCGTGAAAATTTTCAGAAATATAGTTCCGGTGTGGACCCGCTAGTGTGTTTATGCAAATAGCGCACTTCGACTCGCCAGAGTAGAAAGGAAGTCTATCTTACTTCAACTGTGAGAGGTCTTATCAGACGATCTTCAGTTTGTCTTTATGTTACTAAGTTGGATTTTGGGCTTGTAATCTAAATAATTCGCACTGTTTTGTCTTTAACTTTGTGGAATGCTTGTGTGTTGTGTTTATTTGAAACTTCGTCGCTCATCGAGAAGTCGACAAGGAAAATTTGAAAACTTTTTCTGCAAGTTGTTTGGCAAAAATTTTCACTTCCTTTCTCTTTCCTTTTCCGAGAGTTTACCAATTTGGTGTTGAAAAATTATTTGAAATTTCCTAGAGCTTATGGCCTCTCCGTTGGGACAATTAGTCCTAATGTGCCCACTTCGACATTTTGATTGCATGTGTAGAATGGGTTGTTATGTGACATGAATGGGTCGTGATTATCAAGTTTGATGTCTTGTTAGTGTTGCTATAGCAGATTGTGATATTGTTCTCGGTTGCTCATTCATAAAAGTCAAGTTCAACGTAAACTGTAGTAAGGGAGGATATTCTCTACACTACTAGACGATTGGCAATCGAAGGTCAAGAAAGAGATGTGCGAAAAACGAAAGGCGGAAAGCTTGCGTCATCACCATCAGAAACGCAACTTGCATGCACTTAGCTATTTCGCTTGACAAGATCTTGACGACGTGTGGTATAGAAAAGTGTCTTGACGTCAAGTATGTTACGAGTGCTGTACATGGTTGCTTAACCATCAGTTCCTCTAATTTTTGTGAATCTTACGAGATTGCTGCTATGCCATAAGCGGAAGCGTGTGAACTTTAGTTTTCAAGAGGTAAACCTTTAACTGTGATCCTCGAATTTCGTCGGATCATGACGGAAACGCTTGTTGAAGCTCATTAACAAGACTGATCGTCGGTTCGACAAACTAGTGTCCAAAAACTCGTTGGCACGTAGTTGTTGCGAGAAGGACAACATGATTCGATGTTGTTAACACGACGCATATCGTCCGCGTGGTTGGAAGGAGTACTTCGCTTTCGAGTTCGTGAAGTGGATGCATTAGCCAAGACAGGGGGTCATAAACGAATACGTAACGAACTCGGGTGCACTACGAGAAAATTCGTAAGGTGTCGTCACGTGGAAATTCGTGGAACAACTTTTAGAAATCGGTTGTTAGACTCCATCGTGTATTCCCCGTAAAGCGTGACTAGGGAAGACAAATACTCGGCTAATTCCTCGTGTGGTTGTCCTTCTGGGGACCGATATGTCTTCCACGGTGAATTGCAAATTCCACGATAGTAACGATCGATGAACTCCTAACGAAGAGTGTATTCCATTGCACGATAATGTTAGTCAAAAGCTACGAATCGTGGCGACGACATTGACTTGATCATCATAGTTGACCTAGGTTCCGCATTTGTTACATAATATTACCTATGGATAGTGGGAATTTCACCTAAGGGTAGTTGCGTATGTCTCTTGTTACATTCAAATTCCCAGATAACGGTGTGTTTGTAGTGAGGGGGAATTGGATAGAGATGTGAGTCGTTTACGAGTTGTCAGCCATGGCAGTATTATGTTGGGGTACCACAGTTGGTAGTTGCCCAGACGTGAGAGATGTGATGGCTTGAAAGCGGAGGGGGCACTGACTTCCTTAGGTTCGATCCCCAAAACCTCCGGAGGGTTAGTTACACCGGTCGTTCGGGTATCCCGATCGTCATGACGGTCCCGGTTCGTGTGTGTAGCTAGGTAGTGGACACTCTCGCTATGCTTACCTAGTTATAAACTAATTTGAGGTAAGGTCGTGTAGTGGGTCTATGGGACCGGCCATCAGGTAATACTTGGATTTGGCGCCGTATTTATTTAGGCATCATGCATCGGTTTTCAAATTGAAAAATATCACAAAGTTTGTCGTTTTAGAGACTCGCGGCACTGTAACGAGCTTAGGCTGGTGAGGTGCAGCTTGGGGCGTTACAGCCGAAGCTCTAAATCTTGATGGTAATGAAGCCTCTTGATGCTTGTGATGGTTTTCCCTTTGAGCTCCCTTCAAATCTTGAGAGATTGATAAAATTTGGTGGTGGAGAAGTGAGAAAAGAGAGAGAAGAGAAAGGAAATTAAATATGGAGGGTGGAGAGTTGCGTTTGTATAGAGAGGAAGAGATGTTAAGGAAAAGAGAGAGAAGAAAAAATAAATGGATGGTGCTACTCTTAAAGTGAGAGAGAATGGAGAAGAGGGAGGTGGGCTATGTCGTTGTTTGTAGTAGGGTTGGGATTTTTAAACCGAAAACCCGAGGAACCGACCCGAAATGGTCGGTTCGGCGCGATTCGACCCGGTTCTTGATTCGAGAATTTCGGTTTCATACAAAAACCGACCCGAGAAACAAGGTATCTGTTCGGTCCCGGTTTCTGGTGTTTTTCACCCCTTAGAACCGATGTATTCAGTGAAAACACACGTGCCTAAATCAACTTAATCCCTAAACATATCAGACCCCAAAATTCATTCCCAAACACGCCTCCTCTCAATCTTTCATGAGTTCTTCCCTAATTCAACAGAAACCCTAGCCCCAAAATTCAATTAATCGATTCAAATCAGTCAATCTATTCTTATATCAGATTGAATCTCGATTCTTTTTCATTCCCAAACTCGATTTGATTCTTTTTCATTCCCAAATAGCCAACTCGATTGCATTCTTTTTCATCATGCCTCAAACTTGTGGTGTCGAACAATCTGGGTCTAGCCAGTCTACTGCGTCTGATTCCCAAAAACCATTGCCATCCTCTGCTTGCAATGAAATCGTTGTTGCAACAACCCGGAAGCTGCCCCAACATCAAAACCAAGCAAGGCTCGAAGCACTGCTCCTGTGAAAAGAAAACAAGGAAAGAAAGGCCAGCAGAGGTCAGATGTCTGGGATCATTTCACGAATGTGGATCATCCATTAATCGAGACTGTTGATGGAGTTGAGAAGGTGGTTGGCAACACCAAACGAGCTCAATGTAAGTATTGTCCGACGCATTTGGCATGCAATCCTTATGATAATGGTACTTCATCTCTTAGGAAACACATAGAGATAGTCTGTAAAAGATACCCGGGTAGAGTTAAGGTAGAATCTGGGCAACAAGTGTTAACCAGTGATGGGAAAAGAGGGCAGGGCAGTTTAGTTTCTGTGAATTGGAGTCAGGATAATTGCATTGAAGCTGCTACTCACATGATTATTGTTGATGAACTTCCATTTAGTTTTTTCGAAAAACCTGGGTTTAATTACTTTTGCAGTGTTGCTGTGCCTCTTTTTAAAGTCCCTTGTAGGAAAGTCATAATGAAAAACTTTCTTCGCATGTATGATGCTAAGGAGGAGTTGAGGAGAGAATTGAAGTCTCATTGTGTTAGTTTGACAACCGACACTTGGACTTCTTGTCAAAACATAAACTACATGGTAGTTACTGCTCATTTTATTGATCGGGGATGGACAATGCATAAGAGAGTGCTTGCATTTTGTGTAGTTCCTAATCACCAAGGTATAATAATTGGAAAATTGTTAGAGTCTTGTCTCATTGATTGGTCAATCGATAAAGTGTTAACTGTTTCTGTTGACAATGGATCTGCGAATAAGCATGCTATTGATTATCTTAGGAAGAAAATGTGTAGTTGGGAGATTAAACCAATTTGTGGAGGTAGGTTCATGCATGTGAGATGTTTAGCTCACATTGTAAACCTCGTTGTGAGGTCTGGTTTGAATATGATGGAGAGGTCAGTGGCAAGCATAAGGAATGTTGTGAGATATGTTAGGAGTTCAGGTGCTAGGTTAGATGAATTTAAAAAATGTGTGGAGAAGGAGAAAGTTGAATGCAATAAGATTTGCATTTTAGATGTTCCAACAAGGTGGAATTCCACCTTTCTTATGTTGGACACATCTTTGGAGTTGAAAAAAGCTTTCGAGAGGTTGAATGGATGATGAAAGGTACCGAAACTACTTTGATGAAGATGAAGAAGTTGCTGAAGATGCAGCAGAGACTACAAGTAGGAGGAGAGTGCCTATGAAAAGAGTTGGGCCACCAACTGATACAGATTGGGACAATGCAGCCATTTTTGTTAAGTTTTTGAAGGTCTTTTATGATGTGACACTTAATATAAGTGCTTCACTTACCCCAACTGCACACAAGGCCTTCCATGATGTTGTAACCATTGAAGCTGAGCTTGAAGAACTTAGCTCAATTGGTGTAGGGCCTGAGTCAAGTGAAGCTGACCAAGTTCTGTATGACATGGCAGTTCAAATGAAGTCCAAGTACGACAAGTATTTTGGTTCGTTGGATGACATGAACCAACTTTTCCTAGTTGCTGTGGTCTTAGATCCTAGGTATAAGTTGAGAAACATTGGTAGAGTGTGTGAAGTGTGGCTGAATTTTCCTAGTGGGGAGATCAAGAAGAAATCGAAGGAAGTGAAGCAACTCGTTATAGAACTGTGTGACTTGTACAGTCAGTCTAATGCTGCATCAAGTGGAGGACAGAAGAAAAAAACACCAACTACTAGTGAGACATCAACTAGTAAGAGTAAAGGCAGATCAAGGACAGTAAGTGGAAAAAGGGCTGTTATGCTTGAAGATTGGAATAGGCAGCTTGAACAAAACAATGAAGTTGTTGTGGGGCATGAAGTGGATCGATATTTGCTGGACCCTATAGAAAAACCTAAAATGAAGCAAGGAGAAGAGGATGATTGGAATATTTTGGATTGGTGGAAGTTGAATGGAGGTAAATACCCAACTTGCAATCATTGGCTAGAGATGTATTAGCCATACAAGTGTCTACGGTTGCAAGTGAGTCCAGTTTCAGCACTGGAAAGAGGGTGATAGATCCATACAGAAGCTCTTTAACTCCTAGAACAGTTGAGAAGCTGATTTGTCTGCAAAATTGGCTAAAGTCTGATTCAATTATGGGGTTGGAGTATGTACCAAGTGTAGAGGAAATGGAGACCTATGAACAACTTGAAGCTGGTATGTGTTTCTGTGCTTAAAGTCTTAAATTTTAATTTTTTTTTCCTATTTTCTTTCCCTTGAACCAAAATTGATTTGTTCTTTTTCTGCAGAACATGAAAAGGAGGACAGAGACAAGGCTGAGAAGGCCAAGACCAATGTTGTTGGTGGATCTACAGAAGCACCAAGTGTGAAAACAGCCAAAAGCAAAGAAGCTTCAGCTTCAACCCCTACAACCAAGAAGAAGAAACAGAAAAAATGATGCAAGTTTGGCTGGTTTGCTTTGTCAAGGTATGAAGTATGAACAGTCTTACAAGTTACAATTGCAGTTTATAGTTGCTTGAATGCTTTTTAGGTTTTCTGTTTTCATTTAGAATGTCAAATACTCAAATAAGTGAATTGTAGTTTGCAGAATTTAATGGCTATTGTTTTCTCATTTTTCTGTTTTCATTTAATGAATTGCAGTTTGCAGATTTTGCATTTTTGAATGCTTGAACTGGTTTCTCACTTTTCTGTTTTCATTTAGTCAATTACATTCATCTGATTTTTAATTTGTGAAGGCTTGAACTGTTTTCTCAGTTTCTGTTTTCATTTAGTGAATTGCAGTATAGTGAATTGCAGGTTTAGAGTTGAATAATATGTCATAATGCTTTTCTTAGTTTCAGTGCTTCATTTTAATATTAATTTTTGAATAATGCAGATTTGCTTGTGTTGCTATTTGCGTTGGTGATTGCTCATTTGATTCTTGGATATTGGATATTTCGATTGATGGAATGGTGTAATTAGGAAGCTAGGAGGAGTGAACTGCATTGCAGCCATTGCTGATGGAGTTGTGCAGCAACTTAGTTGTTTTAAATTTTCAAACTGTGAATTGTGATTCTGTTGGAATGTTGGATCTTGCAGATTTTCAGAATTTCAGACTTTCTTGTTCTATTTCATACTTTTAGTTGGAAGGATTAAACTGTTTGAGCTGTTTCTGCATTATTTGTTCTATTTCAGAGTTTTAGTTTGTACTTTGCAGTTTTGCAGTTTGCATTTTGCAAGTTGGACAGTTTGTAACCTTGTAATGGCATGTGTTTAGGACTTTGTAGTTTCACTAGTTGGTACTTTGTATGGTTTTACTGAGTTTCTATCTTTCTGATTAATTCATGAGTTAAAGTGATGCAGGTCTGCACTTATGAATTGTGATTTCACTGATTTCTGAAAACAGTTTACTACTTTGTCAATTGTCACTTTGTCCGACAAAGTTTGTTGGTAATGGTCAGTTTGGTCACTTTGTGACTTTGCTGGAAATCTTTGTGCAACTGTGCATATCTGCTCTGCATTAGTGAAAGTGAATAGGCATTTGCATTTTCAAATTTTACAGCATCTCTATATTTGTTCTGTAACTTTTGTTTCATGTCAATTTTGGTTTCAAAAACCGAAAAAACCGATAACCGAACCGTATGTGATCGGTTCGGTCCCATCTCGGTTCTGAATGTGAAAAATGGCAAACCCGAACCAAAATATACTAACTGGTTTGGTCTCGATTCCACTGCTTGAACTGACATAATAGGACCGATCCCAGCCCTAGTTTGTAGGAGAGTGAGGAAAAAATAGGGTTTTTTCAAAGAGAAAAGAAAAAAAACTAGATTCGGTGAAAGAAGAAAAAGAAATCATGAAGTCGGCCTTTAATTAGGCTAATTAAATAATGACGTAATGCTATTGTCATGCTTTATTTATTTTGTTTTATTTTTCATTTTTTTCACTTCCGCACACATCATGGGCTAGGTTCCACTATCTCGACTGCGCCAATTCATAGTTAACTTGGCGTTGACTATTTCATCCATTTGTTAGGATCTTCAATTTGCTCAACTTTCGCTCTATTTCCTTATGATTTTCATGTACGACTGTGCTTATCTTGTACAAATCAAACTAAAATGGATTAGTTACATAATAATTAGCTTAAGGCTTAGATTAGTTCTAGTGTTCTAAATACGATTACACGTACGCATAAAAATACATGTAAATACTTATTGCATGTAGTATATTACTCTCGCTATATTTTTATTTTGATGTAGTCCAACACCTATTACTCTCGGTTCGGTATCGGCGCCTCAGGACCTGCACCACGAACTATACCAAATAGAGTTAATTCCTACCATTACTGCCCACAAAAGTCGAGATACCTAGATAGAGAATCTTGGTCGGCTTCGGTCCCAACCGAGTTTGCTATTGGACCTCAAACCAGACCAATAATGTATGATTATATGTATGAATAAGCGAATAACAATTCAGTCCATCACAATTCTTAATTCTAGAAACTTTTTTTTTTTTTTTTTAGAATGCTTAATTCTAGAAACTTAGTAAGCAATGAAGTTGAGAAATTCATTACAATACCAACATTTAGTAAGAGACGAAATTGGAACAAAAAAACAAGCTTGAATGCCTACTGCCTTGGATCATAAACGAGCTTGAATCCTTGAGATGTGGCTACAATCAACAGTGTAAAAGATGAATTGGAACAAAAAAAAAACAAGTATTCTACAATTCATACTAAAACAAAAAACAAGAGAGTAAGAGACGAAATTGGATACCCCTGAATTTTATTCACATTTCTGAGTTTCTAGGTTTCGGATCTTTCGATGGGGTTTGGAGCAATCGATGGACGATAGGTGAGAGAATTTGGAGCTTTAAGAGGGTGAGAGACTGAGAGGATGATTTCAGATACTGGAATGGAATCAGATTCTAGATTCTGGAGAGTGGAAAGGGTTTGTTCCGATGGAGACTAGAGAGAGACAGAGGGAGTGTGTGTGATAGAGAAGGGTTGTAAATTTTTTTGAATCATTCAGTTCTAATTAACAACTAATAAAAATATTAATAATTTGATGGTTTTTTATTGATATATATAATAAAAATTAAAATAAATAATTATTGTACAAAATACACAGTACGGTACGGTATAGCATATGTATATATATATACACACACACAGTCCTTCTATGCTAAGTAGGTCCTTAATTAGGTCCTTAATTTAGCTTACGGTACGGATTTTCATATTTTGATCACTTTTTCATCATATATTCATATCTTAACCGTTTAGTTTTTAGGTCATAATGTATAGATCATCTCAGCAAATTTTCAGCCAAATTGATGATCGTTAAGGCATCCAAAACTGCAAATTACACGAACGAACCGAATCTGTCTAACCTAAACCGTTCGTGTAAATTGCAGTTTTGGATGCCTTAACGATCATCAATTTGGCTGAAAATTTGCAAAAGTGATCTACTCATATATACCTAAAACCTGAACGGTTAAGGTGTGAATATGTAATCGAAAAGTGATCAAAATATGGAAATCTGTACCGTAAGCTAAGTTAAGGATATCCTTAACAGAGAAGGCTTGTATGTGTGTGTGTGTGTGTGTGTATGAAAATGGATACTATTACCATACGTATATGTGGAGTCGGTCACTGAAGCTTTCGATAACTGACAATGTCAGCTACCAATTCATTTGGCTCGGCTCGGATGCGGTTGGTACGGTTCTTCTCGACACAAAATGCCAGCCCTATCTATTAGTCAAGGTTCTAAAAATCACTAAGCGCTAGTCGGGTGTGGCCAAGAGACTACTGCCCAGACGGTTCTGTATTTTTTTGTATTTAATATAATTTTTTTTTTGGAAAAGAATATAATTTTTTTTATAATAAACACAATTTGTTTGAAATAGTTCACATGCTTTTGATAATTTAATTATTTATTTACATTCTCTTTTTTTTAGACTGATTTTTTATTTTATTTTAATTACATTCAAAATACTATAACAACTTCAAAATTATATTAGTGTTTTAGAGAATTGATATTCGAGAGAGGAATTGTTGTACTTTCATTGATAATAATGGTCTCTTTATATAGAGGATTACAATGCATAGAATCAGAGTTGTACAAGAAAAGGTAATCGTACATTGAATGGATATCTCTAAGATTCTCCGAGATTATCTCTAATTAAAACCCTATTACCACTAGGTCAAGTAACCTAGAGTTTGGGCCAGACACAATCTGGATTTACTTAAACACTCCCCCTTGTGTCGCCCAAACCCGGTGCTTCTCTCGTTCCCTCATCAAGTCCGGGAATCAATCTTTGATTCTTGCTTCATTTCACTCGAAAGAATGGATGTCCGTGTGAAGTTTTTAGTATACAGATCATCATATCACGACCAGGATATCCTAGTCGGTCATGCCAAAGCCAAAATGTGTTAGAATCCAAGAGATATTCTCTTATTACGTTATTAGATTCAATAGGTCAAATGGTAGTGACATAAAATCCACTAGATTGACACATAAGCTTCTCTAAGATGCGCTTTCGTCCACAATCATTAGAGGTAATGCAAAGGAACTCTTTTCCATTCTCAGTATGTGTTTCCACATGGAATTCGTTGGCTCGGTTATCTTTAAAGCTGAATAAGGTTCGATTTGCCTTAGGTACGTAGAGAACTTCTGCGACATTAATCAAGTGCCATTTGGCAAGAGGAATTGGGTCATTCCATGTCCTTGAACTAATCCTGATGGCCCAGCCATCGTAGTCACAGAGGAATATGTAGGCAACATCTCCAAAAATAATTGCATATTGCGGAGATTGGTGTGCGTAGTCGCACTATCCGCAAGACATTGCAGTTCTCTAGAATCCATTCTTAAAAGAAAAAGCTCATAATTAAAACTGAGTCGTAAAGAAAAGAATTCAACTTTTATTAATAAGCCAACAGAATTACATCATTGTCTCTTTCATTAGAGAGAATCTAATCCAAAAACTAGCTAATGCAAAACAATGGTAGTCGTCTAACTTCTTTCAGTAACTCCAAAGCAAACGAGACCAGGTAGGTAGAGAGATGTCGGTGGAGCAAGGGTCGCTTTAGTACCACTTATCTCAAAAACCTTCCTAGACATCACAATTACTTTAGGTGAGCCTAGTTTGAAGAAAGACCAAAGCCATTGGCATTTACTACAAAAATAATATGGCAATTGCCTACATCTCTTGGAAAATAAAAAGACTTAATCAAAATCGCCAGTCTCTGGAACTTGGCCTTTGAAGTCTTCCACCCTCATATCGAGATCGCCATCTTGATCTTCTTGTTCCATGTAATGTGCTTCCCTTGCTTCATGATACATCTTGTATGCGTTTGCAACATTATGAGATGCTTTACACGCCCTTGCCCAATGTCCGGGTAGTCCACACCTAAGACAAGCATCTTTATGGTCAGGTTCCCTTGATCAAGGCGCTTTAGGAGCGCGTTGGGGACAGATTCTCTCTTTGGTGGCGTCACCACAATAGCCGAAGGCTTGGCCTCTCTCTCTCTCTCTTCACATGTTGACCTCCACGATTCCGTGCATGCCTATCTTGGCGGTTTCCTTCCTCTTTGGGGTGAGAATATGGACCAGAACGTCCAGAATTATCCCTTTCCTTAGGGTTTCGCTCCTTGTGCCCTCCCTTAGGGGCGCGACTATAATTAAACTCCGGAATTGGCTTGGCTCCCACGGGTCTAGAGTTATAGTTCTTCACAAGTATGTTGTCGTGCTTTTCAGCTACGTTCATGGCTCCAATAAGCTCATGAAATCTTGTGATGCGTCCGGCATTGACATCAATCCGATAGTTCTTGGCTATCATCAATGCAAAGACGAGGAAGGTAGAGAGAGTCTTCTCGATTAACATCGTATCAGTGATTTTCTGCCCACAGAATTCCATCAAAGACATGATGCAAAGTGCTTAATTATAGTCAAGTACAGACTTGAAATCACAGAAACGGAGGCTATGCCATCAGTCACGAACGTTGCCAAAATGCTGCTCGGGTTCTACCCATAGTTTTCTTGGGTCTTCCTCATTGAGGTACTCATTCTGGAGCGCGTCATTCATGTGCCTTGTCATGAGAATTATGGCTTTAGCTTCACTCGCCTCTCTCGTAGCTCTATTCTCTTCAAAAGCGGCAGCTTATTGAGAGGTAAGCACGTTCTGACTTGGCTCTTCGATCGTATCTAGGATCCATCAGCCTTAAGATATTGGAGCACATCACGGACCCACTTGTGGTATCCTGCGCCGGTTGTATCTAGTGGAGCGAAGCTCAACTTGTTCAGGTTACTCATCTAGAAAAAACAACAAGAAAGTAGGGTTAGTTTCGAGCGAAAAAGGCTACCACGAAAACAATAAAAATTTATAAGCGTAGTCACTTCCAAGAAATTAGGAATTTCCGAGCGTAGTCGCTTCTAAGAAATTCGATTCCAAGAAGGGTTGGATTAGATCAAAACAATGATGTTGTGGTCAATCGTTTCTTCTCAACAAACTCTAAGCTTGGAGGACTCTACAAGCTCCAAGCTTGGAGTGAGCACGAACCTCCACAGTTCGGCTTAATTAGGTCTCCCCTATGAAGAAGAAAGGGGGTAGAAGAAGGGAGGTTGCAAGTCCCCGAGAAAAAGAATAAAAACTTCAAAAACGGGACCTTTAGTAAAAATTACCTCGAAATAGGTTGCAGGAAAATTTGGCCGGAAAAAGTCGCCGGAGATGGTTGACTAGAGGTGTTGACCAGAGGAACTGGGCCTGTGGGCTAGGCTGGATCGATGGGCCGATCCCTTTTTTTTTTTT
>LYNE01002026.1:25180-59521 GCA_001662545.1 Rosa x damascena | reverse complement strand
CGAGCTTCCGCTCATGCCTTCCCGGCACCCCAGAGCTTACCGCTCATGCCTTCCCGGCAACCCCGAGCTTCCGCTCATGCCTTCCCGGCAACCCTCTAGCTTTTGCTCACGAGCTCCCACTCATGCCTTCCCGGCACCCTAGAGATTGCCACTCATGCCTTCCCGGCAATCCTCAAGCTTTACACATGTCTACTCGACACACCACACGTTAATGGAACATTGAATTCTTCTACCATTTGTCGCTTGTGATAAATTGAATTCTTTTCGCGTTCCATTAATACGAGACAACCAAACAAACACAAGCGTTCACGTATTCATCATTCACGAATTACAAACGTTTACCTTCGCAGCGCTAATGCAACTTACATTTATCATATGCAATCCATATGCTCACACGACCATACCCGTTCTCGAGTTTGTATGTAATAATCGACCGTACTCGGCACCATTCGCGTGTATACATCAACATGTATCACGGACCCCATACGTTCATATATGCCAACGCATATCCATGCAACTCACATTTGTTGCCCAATGCAACGAGCATTCTACATATGCCTGTTTTTTTGTCTTCGTTGTGCAGGTTAACGAGTCCCTTCTTGCTTACGGAGTTCGGGGACTTGTAGGGGCTCCGTGCCGCCCGGTTACTTATGCTTGATGACTTCATGATTATAACTCCCCAACCAATAAGCTCCTCTTACTTGGGGACTTGGGGGACTTGTAGATACCTCTACTAGCATGACTAGTTTGCTATCTCACCAAGCATAAGTAACACTTTCTTTGGGACACCCACAAGCCATGGTGAGGCCCAACCGCTACTTGCATCTTATAGCCCTATGTTCAAGCTACGCTACGGTATCCGGAAGTCACAAATCCGTCGCCGGGAAGCCACCTTTCCGGCCTTGCCAAGTTGCCCTCACAAATGGGCTTTCTAGACTAGAATAGTGGTTTTGCATCCCACATCTGAGAAAATGTAAAGGAGAAGCATTCCTTCACCTATAAAAGGAATGCCTCATCTCACAACTAAAACACGCTCCATTACACACTTTGTAATCCCAAACACACATACTACAACATTCAAGTGGACGTAGTTTCCCGCTAAGGCGGGAAACGAACCACTATACATCTTGTGTCAATCTCTCTCTCTCTCTCTAAAGCTAACTAGAGATCCCACGGATCACTAACGTTAACAACCGGATATCTCATTCGCTGTGAACTTGCTAGCTAGATATAGCTCTGCGCCAACACGACGCCATTGGACTGGTGTTAAAGATATCTTTTGATACCTAAGTGGTATGATTGATATGAGCTTGTTCTATCCTTATAGAGAGAAGATGGATTCGGACCCATCAAGTGCCAGGGACACCACACATGGTGGATTACGTTCCCTCTCCCCATCCCAAAAAGATATAAGTGTTTTGGAAGGTTTTGCTGATGTTGGATACCTCTCTGTCCCACACAAAGGTCGCTCCCAAACTGGCTATGTATTCACCATGGGAAAGACCGCGATATCTTGGAGGTCTACAAAGCAGACCTTAGTCGCTACCTCTTCGAATCATGCAGAGATTATTGCTCTTCACGAAGCAGTTCGTGAATGTATATGGCTTCGATCCATAGTTACGCATGTTCGAAGCAATTGTGGTTTGAAGTCTACCACAGATGAGCCAACGAGCATTTATGAGGATAATGCTGCTTGCATTGAACAAATGAAGCAAGGCTACATCAAATGCGACAACACCAAGCATATATCGCCCAAATTCTTCTATAATCAGCAACAACAGAAGCTTCTCAAGATCAAAGTGAACCAGGTTCGATCTGAGGACAATGAGGCAGACTTGTTTACTAAGTCATTGCCCAAATCCACGTTCGAGAAACATGTGGCAAGAATTGGCTTGCGGAAATTATCTGAACTCCCATGATCGTAGTCATCAGGGGGAGGCGCAGACATCAGAGGGAGATGTCTACATGTTCACCTCGAAACGTGAAGGGTGTGTTGTGCTCTTTTTCCCCTTCGACCGAGTTTATTTTTGTCCCACTGAGTTTTTGTTACTCGGCAAGGTTTTTAACTAGGCAACGAGAGAAGCACCGCGTTTGGACAACACAAGGGGGAGTGTTTAAGGAAATCCCTGTTTTGTGTTTAGCCAAACTCTAGGTTACTTGACCTAGTGGTAATAGGGTGTAATTAGAAGAATCTAGAGATTATATTTCCTTGTATGATTCAGACTCTATGTATTGTAATCTTCTATATAAAGAGGCCCCTATTATCAATGAGAATACACAGCGAATTTCTCTTAGTTTCTGATTCCCTGAAACACATTTCTGTTTTTTATTTTTATTTTTTATTTAATTCTGATTCATCAATAAATACGTCTTCTTTTTCTGATGGTGGACGTTGGTGATTATGTTGCCTAATTCATTGTCATTTCTATTTTGTTTTGTTGTAGTTTTCGGAACTGGAAGGGGTATTTTATTTGCTTTCAATGTGCTGACAACAGTGGCTCGGTTTTACTTTTAGTTGATCATTTCGCGCTAAACAGGTCTTTTTCAGCTTTCTCTCATCTGTGTTTGGCTCCCTCTTTTCTGACAAACCTTCACAAGTACAAACTTCCACCATATATTATTATACAAATGGAAGCTTAATGTTGAAAGCACCTTAATAAAACTTAAATCAAATAAGCATTTCAGATTTGTTTAATTCTTTCTACTATCAAAAAAATGGAGAATTCTTGGGTACCTTGGTGTTTGCCATACCCTCATTTTGTTAAATATTTTGGACCATTGGATTAGTAATATATCCAATGGTTCAAAATATTTAACAAATTGGTAACTTGTTTAGCCCTTAGCCTTTCTAATTATGCTACTCATTTCCAATAAGCAAAAATGTTAACACAAACTATTAATTGAATTGAAAACAATAAAGATAGTGAAAACAATAAAGCCAATTAATGTTTGATTATCCATTGACAATTGACAATTATGATTTTTCCTTTTTCAAAAAAAATTAAAAGAACCTCCTATCCTAAGTTCACCGAATTACTATTAGTTAAATAGTCTATATTACTAATTAATTTTATTATTAGTGAATTAATGTTTGATTAATGCTTGTTATAAATGGACAATTACACAATTGAAAATTATGTTTTTTCCTTATTAAAAACAAAATCTTCTAACCTAAGTTCGCAAAATTAGTATTAGTTAAGTAGTCTTTATTACCAATTAATTATATCATTAGTATTTTCCTTAACCAAATATAATTCTTTTTACATGAATTTTATAACAACCACAACAATTAGTGTAAAAATAAATAATATTTGTTTTAAATGTAGTCAAATGAGAACCTACTTTAGGACTTATTTACTCAAATGAGAATCTACTTTACTCTAATGAGAACCTATTACAATTACCACTTTTAGGACTTAATTACTCAAATAAGAACCTACTTTACTCTAATGAAGACCTTATTTACTTTAATGAGGATTTTTTTTCTAACTACCACATGTGTCCTCAAAGTGGTTACATGAGTCCTAAGAGTGGTAAATATTATATAAAATAGAACATGTATGAGAAATATTAATGTCCATGGCTTTACCTGTCCTCAATTGTGTAATAAAGTTCTCCCTTGAGTAATGAAAGTAATATATTGTGTAATATCCATCGTCGAATTAGTAATTACTTTTAATCGACGTAATTTACCACAAATTCCAACAATTGATAAAAAAATGAAAAGTTTTGTTCTAATTATAGTAATTACTCCACCTAAACTAATGTACTAATTTATGGACAATTTAACAAGTATGACGACAAATTTGTTGTCAGAGTGGTAAATCTTTATGTTTTTATCATTAATGAAATGATTACTACAATGACTACACATTTTACCACAATCACAACAATGGATGTAAAAGCGGTAACTTTTGTCCTATTTATAGTAATTACTCAACCTAAACTAATGTACTAATTTATGGACAATTTAACAAGTGCAACAACAAATTTGTTGTCAAAGTGGTAAATCGTTATATTTTTATCATTAATGAAATAATTACTCAATGACTACATATTTTATCATAACTCGCAACTATTGGTGTAAAAGCGATAACTTTTGTTCTAATTGTAGTAATTACTTCAAAAACTATACCATTTACAAGATTACCAACCATTTTACAATTTGGACAACATTTGTGTTGTGAACATGGTAAAATTAAAATTAGACCAAAATATATGTATCAACTCAGTATTGTAAGGAGCTTCTCCACTTGATAATCAAGGTTCTAAATTTGATAAAAGTTGTCCAAATATGATATTTACATCTTTGACCACTCAATTACAATAACCACAACAACTGTTGTCATAAGTCGTAATTGTAGTTCAACTATGTGTAATTTATTATTTTGACAATACTTGTTACATGATTTTTAACAATGTTACATATCAAGAAAGAGTGTGTTGTTAATATGATAAATTTTATTTTTTAAAATGACACATGTCGATATTTAATTGGGTAACATGTTGACCAGTTCAGTAGGTTTCCACTATATTAATTTACTAAAAGTAAAAAATAAATAAAAAATAAGGGTATGGCATACATCAAGGTGCCCAAGACGACCCCCAAAAATTTTCTCTCAAGTCCCTTCTCTCTCGTGTGAGAGAAGTTAGGGTTTTTTTTTAGTGCAAGGTTTATGGTATTCCCGGTGAGTATTTGCCGTGTCTTCAGTCAGGTTGGCTTGAAAGGGGTCCATCTTCTATGGGAGGCGTGGTTATTGGTGGGAGAACAGTTGTGTAACTTGGAGAATATGGCTGGCCGATCTGTGAGGCGAGTCCTGTCTGCGGCGGCAGAAGAGGTGGTGATTGATGGGATTGAAACTAATCCTAATCTGGGTCGTGTACGACACTTTCTGGTGGGGAAGGTTCTCACGACGAAATCGCTGAATAAGGAGGCTTTTTTCAGGAAGATGAAAGATTTATGGCGTACGAAAGAGTCATTTTCGATGTGTGATGTGGAGGGTTCTGATCGATTTTTGGTCAGGTTTAATTCAGAACTTGATAGAAGAAAAGTGTTGCAGGGTTGCCCTTGGACCTTTGACAATTCTTTGGTGGTTCTTGCAGAGACAGATGGGTATGTAGATTTAAGGGTCGTTTGTTTGGAGGAGACGGAAATCTGGATTAGGGTGAGAGGACTTCCTCCTGTGTTTCTGAATAAGGCGATGGGGGAAAAGATTGGGAATAGTGTGGGGAGTTATGTTTGGACTGATGAAGGTAAAAATGGGGATTTCCTCGGTGGTTATCTTCGAATACGGGTCCGGCTTAAGCTATCCTCACCATTACCTCAGTGGGTGAATCGAAGGTCAGAGTCGATGGTGGGCTGGTAAAGAAGTTTGACTTAGAGTATGAACGACTGCCTTTCTTCTACTTCTTTTGCGGACTCTTTTCTCACGTTAGTTCCTGCTGCCTGGAAAAGTTGAATAATTCGAGCTTGGAAGTTAGTTACGGGAGGTGGAGGACAGTGATTAGAGATGTGTACAATGTCGGAGTGGATGGGGAGCTCAGAGGGCATTCTTTCGGGCTACAAAAGGGCTCGCCAAAACTTGGGTGGGTGTGTAGGGGGGACGGTGTGCAGTCGAGAGGAGGCGGCGATTGAAGAGTGTTCTGGATTTGGTTGTGCTCCTCGACAATCCAAGCGCAGGAGGATTGAAGGGGACCTAGATATCATGGCGGAGTTGGGTGGTGCAGCGGTTGAAGCTCAGGTAGGGCAGGTTGCGGTATTCCCCAGTAGGCAAGAAAGGGAAGAAGTTGAGGATGGAAGGACAGGGACTGAGTTATTGCGGGGTTTAAATGATGCTTTAATGCTGGAGGTTTGTGAGGAGAGTGATACAGGGAATTTGGGTTCTCTCAAATTGGGAGAGATTTGCGGGCAATCTCCAAGATTGAAAGGGAAAGCAAAGGTGGAGGATTTCTCCTTGATTGATGCCCCGGTGTTTGGAGTTAAGGAGGTGTTTGGGCTCGGGTCTGATGGGCTAATTAGCCATATGGCCATTAGGCCCAGCTCTGGGAGAAAGAAAGTTGTTGGGTGTACTGATCATAAAATGAATGTGAAAACGGGAGGAAAATTAAGGGGGACAGGCCTAGCGGTGTTGGCTCTAATGTTGCTAAACGAAGGGGCTTTCCAGTTGGTGGTAGAAGAACTAACTCCCGTGGCTCTTCAAGTACAGTGTCAAAATTGCGTAATATGCTCGGGAAGAAAACCGTGATGGGCTCCGGTGTTAGGGCCCATCACGAGAAATGATCATTTTGAGCTGGAACGTGCGGGGATTGGGGGACCTGCACAAGTTCCATGTTTTAAGCAAATTGCTTAGAGCCCGTAACCCAGACATTATGTTTATCATGGAAATGAAGAAAAAGGAGATGGAGATGGTACGAGACTGTAATTCTTTGGGTTTTTCAAGATGTTTTGTTGTGGAAAGGCAGAGAAACTAGAGTGGAGGGCTTGCGTTGACGTGGAAGGACCATGTCACGCTGGACGTGGTTGGGCATTCTATTGGCCATATTGATGCAGTGTTAGTGCAAAATAATGTCAAGACGAGGATTGTTGGGTTTTATGGGAACCCTACTACACAACTGAGGCACTTTTCTTGGGAATTGCTTAAGAGGATTTCTAGTGGTGTTGATGGCCCGTTAATTGTATTAGGAGATTTAATGAAATTACTCAAGTTGAAGAAAAGTATGGCGGAGGGGATAGATCTATGGCTCAAATTAATCGTTTTAGAGAGGCAATTGATCATTGTAATTTGGTAGAAGTGAATTTTGAAGGCCCGATTTATACTTGGAGTAATGGTTCGGTTCTTGAAAGACTTGATAGAGCCTTTGCGAATGGAGAAGCTTTCCGTTTCTTTAACAAGCTACAAGTGTACCACGTCGACTTTGGTCCATCTGATCACCTTCCCATATTTCTTACCACTAATGGGGAGGCGTTGGGGCAGAGACAAGGGCGGAGAAGGATATTGTTTGAGAATTTTTGGGCAAAGGAGGAAGGTTGCAAAAAGGTAGTGCAGGAGGTTTGGGAAGATGATGTCGCTGCAAATGTCAACGTGGGCACAAAATTACTCAAATGTATGAATAGATTAGATGAGTGGGGTAAGAAGCAAGTGGGAAATATTCCCAGAAGAATCAAAGAATTAAAAGAATGTTTGAATGAGCTGCCTTTTGATAGCACCTTAGCTGATGTTCAACAAAAACTGAAGATTGTGATGAAGGAGCTTAATAAATTGGAGCGGCATGAAGAAGAGATTTGGAGACAGCGGTCCCGGATTAATTGGTTGAAGGAAGGTGATAATAATACGAAATTTTGCAAAAAATAGGGGGAGTCGCAATCGGGTCTCGGGTTTGTTTAATACGGAGGAGGAGTGGGTGCAGGATAGTAGTGCTATTAAGAGTTTGTTTGTAGAGTTTTTTACTATGTTGTTTACGACTGGTGGATGTAATCATCAGGAGGTGATTTTGGATAAGGTTCAACGACGGGTTAATGCGGATATGAACAAGAAGTTGTAAGAATTGGACTTACATTAGTCACATTATGATTTAAACAATTGAATATGATTAATATTAAATGAAATAGCCGAGATTGTATAGCTAATTCTATCCCTGCAATGATAAGGAAATTGTATATGTATTCCATATTGTATTGGGGAACTTAATATGCTTGTAATCAAGTAATGTATATTGATGCAGGATTTATATGTAGAGGACCTAATTGATTTAGGAAAACTGTTATGGGATGTTCCTGATATCATCCTCTATGTTCAGGTCCCTGCACTCTCTACACACAAGTATTAAGATCTCAACCCCATAAAGAGAAGACTTGAATCTAGAGCAGTTGCAGAAGACCGGACCAGTTCATCATGGCACTCAATTCATTCTCAGCTTCAGGTATGTCTTCTGTCTTTCATACTTGTTCTGGCATGCCTTAAGCTCATGTGTTTATATATATGTGATTGTGTTCAGTAAGTGATCATTCAATTAATAGATTACACATGGTATCAGAGCAACGATCACAATTGTATAAACCACTTCGGAAATCATGCATGCTAGAAGTTTAGTAAATTTAAAACATTTCATTAATAAAATTAAAATAAATAAATAAAATTAATTAAGGAGCTACAGATTATATCGAGCAAGTAGCCTGCCTCCAGTTTCTGATCCAACACAACTTAAGACCCATACTTGGCCCATTCGATATATTCACAATATCAGGATGTTAATTGACCGTTGTCTCATAACGGGTATTTTCTGTTCCCAATTTTGGGGTTTTTCGATTCTGGGTGTAAGAAGCAATTTGCTTCTTGTTTTGGGGTCAGAAAGGCTTGCTAAATGGGCTGCATAGAAGAATTGCTTCCGCCTTGTGTTTCTATGTAGTCAGTATTGAAGTTTTGCTCCGGTAAATTTTCAAAACTTCTTAATGAATAGATGGTTGATAATTCTGTAACTAAGTTGCACAATGAGATGGCTTTCGTCCTTTAGTATATTATGAAACTTGTTTTATAATTATGATGGATGTTGTCTACATGTGTGAATATCTCGTTGCAAAATTGTTGCTTTAACCATCAAACAACAAGCTACAGACCTACAGACCTTCTCCCTATGAATCTTGTTGTTTAAAAGAATTAAAACTAGTTGAATCATATCCATATTAACTAGGAATATTGTGTGTGACTTATTCGGAGCATTGAGGGAGAGGGAGCCATAGCACTTTTTCCTCAGTGTTCTTGATAGCCATTCAGTTTTTAACAGACAAACCTTATATTCTGTATTCTAGAACTATGACTGTAGCTTCCACAGAAGGTCACTTTCTTTACATAGTTCTAAAACACAGGAATAGCACATTGCAATTTGAATGACACATATTCAGATACAAAGATCTTTTCTTCAGCCATATAGGTGATGACTGATTTTTGCATACCAATGTGCATTTATTTTGGCCTTGTGATTCAGTTATGCTATAACTTCTGCTCACAAGTGATGTTTGGCATGAATTCAGAATATGTTGTTTCGGGGCTTTATGCAATTTTTCTGGTTTCTTATTGCATTATATTGTTTTTTGCTCAGTCTTATGTTTAAATTCTTGATATCTTCTGTAATTGTTTGAATGCTAAGTTTTGTATTCATAAAAGCTTAACGCAGTAGTTAACTTTTGAGCAAGATAAAGATTTTAGATCCTTCAGTATTCAATAAAAAATTTATATGGATAAAACTTACACAAATTTAATGCTTCCTATAGGTTCTGTACCTTTAAACTTCATGAACATTGAACCTCTTACTGGATCAAACTTTAAGAGATGGAGAGCAGACATAGAAATCTACACAAGTGTCAACCACTTAGATCTGCCTTTGTATAAGAAACCTCCAGAAGCCCTGACTATAGCTAGCACCAGTAAACAGCAGAAATATTTTGATGAGTGGCATAGGTTGAATCGAGTTTGCAAGAATGTAATGAAAAGAACCATGTCTGATTCTGTTAGTGGCAGCATAGAAGAAAAGGAGTTAGCTACAGAGTTCTTAGAATCAATTGGTGAAAGATTCAGGGAGAGTGATAAGGCTCAGATTGCAAACCTGTTGAACAAATTGATGAACACCAAATACACAGGATCAGGAACCATTAGAGAACACATCTTGAAACTTGTTGATTATGCCGCTAAGCTGAAAACCTTGAAGAACCCTATTTCTGATGAGATGTTTATTCATCACACCCTAAAGTCACTACCAGCGAGCTTTGAACATCTCAACACCACCTACCTAGCTCAAAAGGATAAATGGGACATAAACGAGCTGATTTCGATCTGTGTGCAAGTAGATGAAAGAATTAAGAAGGAGAAAAATGAGAGAAGTGTGAATCTGGTAGGCAAACCAAAATGGAAAAACTAGAAGGGGAATAATCATAAGGGAAAGAAGTTCAGCCCTAAATCAGCCTTAGCTCCAGCCCCTGATTCTAAAATTTAGAAACCCTATCAGACAAAGTGTTACTTCTGCAGAAAATCCGGCCACCTTAAGAGAGATTGTACTGGTTTCAAAGCTTGGTTAACTAAAAAAGGTAATCTTGACTTAATTCCTAGTTTTTCCATTGAAATAAATTTAGTTCAAAGTAGTTCTAGCAACTGGTGGATTGATTCAGGGTCTCCTATTCAAATAACTAATTCACTGCAGGGATACATAAGGAAGAGAAATCCCAGAAGTGATGAACAAAACGTGTGTGTTGGCAATGGATCAAGGGTAGCAGTGAAGGCAATTGGATCTGTTAGGCTAGAAGTAGGATCTGGAAATTTTCTTATCTTAGACAATGTCTATTTTGTACCTTCTATGAGAAGGAATTTGATTAGTGTCTCCCTTTTGGTTAAAAACGGTTGTAGTTTTCTTATTGACAGTAATGGAATAAAAATTTTGAAGAATTTTCTTCCTATTGCTTCTGGTGCCATTGTAAATGATTATTTACAGTTACATTGTTCAGTTCCTAAGGAGATTTTATCTATTGAAAACAGTGTAGATGGCAATTCCATTATTGGTGTTAAAAGACACAATTCTAATGAAAACTCAGCAGCCCTTTGGCATAGGAGATTAGGACACATATCAAAAGAAAGACTACAGATCCTAGTTAAGCAGAACATTCTGCCTGAGCTAAACTTTGATGATTTAGGGGACTGTGTAGAATGCATTAAAGGAAAAATGACTAATTTTAGAAAGAAAAATGCCACCAGAAGCCTAGGACTCTTAGAACTCATCCATACTGACATTTGTGGACCTTTTAAACATCAAACCATTTGTGGAAACTCCTACTTTATAACTTTCACTGATGACTTTTCTAGGTTCTGTCACATTTTTCTAATTTCAAAAAAATCCTAAGTTGTCGAAACCTTTAAGATCTTTCATGCAGAAGTAGAAAAACAATTGGGGAAACAAATTAAGGTGGTCAGGTCTGATAGAGGGGGAGAGTTTTACGGGAAATATACGGGGGCTGGACAAAGCAAAGGCCCTTTTTCTTTGTATCTTGAAAAGCATGGTATTAAGGCTTAATACACCACACCAGGGACACCGAAGCAAAATGGTGTCGCAGAAAGGAAGAATAGGACTTTACTGAACATGGTCAGAAGTATGATGTGTACTTCTGGATTACCTAGGTATCTGTGGGGCGAGGCTCTCAAAACAGCCAACTGTCTCTGCAATAGGGCACCTAGCAAAGCTGTGTCTAAGACACCTTTTGAGCTTTGGAATGGCAGAAAGCCAAGCTTATACCATGTTCATGTTTGGGGTTGTAAGGCTGAGGCTAAAGTTTATAACCCTCACATTCAGAAATTAGACCCCAAAACCGTTAGTGCATTCTTCATAGGGTATCCAAAAAAATCCAAGGGCTACAAGTTCTATTCACCTCACCATAGTACCAGAATCATCGAGACAAATAAAGCAAAGTTTCTAGACGAAGTGTTTTAGAATAGAGAACCTGAAGACTTACAGTTTGAGTTTGAAGAAATCCCTGAAATCAAAACACTAGCTCAGGTTTTACCTCTTGCTCCTACACCGCCCATCATTGTACCTCAGCAGCCAATTTTAGAACCCGCAGAGGTTGTCCAAGAAGCACCAGAAAATCTACAACCTCAGGATAATGTTGTGATGCCTCAAAACGAAAACATTGAAGTACCTCAACCAGTAAGAAGATCAAACAGAGTTAGAAAACCCACCATTGACCCAACTGAGTATGAAGTATATCTTCAAGAATCGGACTTTGATTTTGGGGAAGACAATGATCCCATTAGTTATAAACAAGCCACTGAGAGTGAATTTTCCAAGCAATGGAGTGAGGCTATGGAAGCTGAATTACAAAGTATGTATGACAATAGAGTTTGGGAGTTAGTTGAACCTATAGCAAATCAAAAACCTGTAGGTTGTAAGTGGATTTACAAAACCAAAAGACATGCGGATGGCAGTATAGAGAGGTATAAAGCGAGGTTAGTAGCTAAGGGTTTTACACAGCAAGAAGGTATTGATTTTAGTGAAACCTTCTCTCCAGTTTCAACAAAAGATTCCTTTAGGATGATCATGGCTTTAGTAGCACACTTTAATTTAGAGCTACACCAAATGGATGTGAAGACTGCATTCTTAAATGGGGAACTTGAAGAAAATATCTACATGAAACAGCCTGAGGGATTCATTAAACCAGGAAGAGAACACATGGACTGTAAACTGAGGAAATCCATTTATGGTCTAAAACAGGCATCTAGACAGTGGTATAAGAAATTCGATTCAGTTGTCACTACCTTTGGTTTTACTGAGAATATAGTTGATGAGTGTGTTTATTTAAAGACTGTAGGTAAACACTTTATTTTCTTGATTCTATATGTAGATGATATACTACTTACCAGCAGTGATTTGAACTTGTTGAAATTGACTAAGAACTTTCTATCTAAGAACTTTGATATGAAAGATCTTGGTGAAGCTTCGTTTGTGCTGGGAATTGAAATTAAAAGAGATAGGAAAAGAAGGTTACTGGGACTATGTCAGCGTAATTATATTTCTAGAGTTTTGAGCAGATTTGATATGCAGAAGTGTGCACCAGGAGATGCACCTATCTCAAAAGGAGATAAACTGAACAAAGGTCAATGTCCTAGGAATGACTTGGAAAGGGAAGATATGAAGGGCAGACCTTATGCTAGACTAATTGGCAGCTTGATGTATGCACAAGTATGCACTAGGCTTGATTTAGCATATGCAGTTGGTAGATTATCAAGGTTTCAGTCAAACCCTGGACATGAGTATTGGATTGCAGCAAAGAAGGTGCTTAGATATTTACAGAAAACTAAAGACTATATGCTGGTGTACAAGAAAGTTGAGAAGCTAGAAGTAATTGGATACACTGAAGCAGATTTTGCAGGAAGATATCCAGATTCAACCAAGTGTACTTCTGGATATATTTTTATGATGGCAGGAGGTGCCATAGCTTGGAAGAGCATTAAGCAAACATTGACAGCCACTTCAACCATGCAGGCAGAATTTATAACGATATATGATGGTGTGTGTCAAGGGTTATGGCTTAGAAATTTTCTAATTCAGACTAGGTTGTTGGATTCCATCAATACCAGTCCACTGAGGGTTTATAGTGATAATTCTGCAGCTGTTTACTTCACTAAGAATAATAAGAGGTCTAATAACTCTAAACACATAGACCTAAAATATTATAGTGTGAGAGAAAGAGTGAAGCATAAAGAAATTGAGATAGCTCAGATAAATACACAGTTGCAGCTAGCTGATCCATTTACTAAGGCATTATCTGTAGCAGCTTTTCAGAAACATGTAGCTGATATAGGAGTCCTTCCAACCTTGGATGCCTAGGATCAGTGGGAGCATTACTTTTAACATAAGTTTTATCTTCAGTGTTGTTTAATTTAAGTTCTTGTTTTTCTGAAATTTGAAGTTTTTGTAATGACTTTGTTTTCACTATTTAGTAATTAAGTCCACAATGAACTTATGACAACCTTGGCTTTTGTTGTTTTTCTATCTAAAACAGGCTTTTAGGTTCTTTGCCAGGAACCAAGTTGGCCACATTAGGGTAAGAAGCAATCTTCTATGTATGTATTTGTTTTGTGAAATCAATACAGAAATTTAAGTAGCTTTTATTTTATTTCTAGGGAAATTCTAGTGTAGTGGTGGGTATCTCTCATACCCACATTTACAAAAGTGAGAACAAATTTTGTTGTCAAAGTTGTAATTTGAGTCATACTTTGTGTAATCTTAGTTCTAATAATGGTAATTACACCTCTTACGACATTTTACAAGTTTTTGAACAAATTCGTTGTCAATGTTGTAATCTTAGTTCTAATAATGGTAATTACACCTCTTAGGACATTTTTACAAGCTTTTGAACAAATTCGTTGTCAATGTTGTTATTTTTGTTTAACTATATGTAAATAGTGTAAATGAATATGGTAACTTTTGTTCTTAATGTTGTAATTTTGGTTTAAATACTTGTAAATTTTTGTTCAAATAGTTGTAAATGAGGGTATCTGATACCCACCAGTACATTAGCTTGTCTCTTATTTCTAGGTTGAAGATATGAGATTGATAATCCATAACCTGCAAAATTTTCTCTCACACAAGGATGTCAAGGTTAGAATCTATAAATTTGCTGTTTCTTGTATCGATTCTATTATTTGCATCTTTGTTCATACGTTGGTTTATCTTTGTTTCTCTCACACATTAATATCTGCCCTAAAACTTTCATTTAAAATTGAAAGTTCTCCGGAGCATAAATTTAGATGATTTATTATCCAGTTAATATATATGATTCTGTTGCATGTAACTTTTTGGCTAATTCGCGCTCCTTCTGCAACGTTACACTAGATAGATTGAACTCACCAGCTATCTTGCATTCCCTTCTCCTTACACTTGGTTGATACTTTCATGCACCTCTGCAATATATCTACCTATAGAAAAACAGAGTAGTTGTGTAGGTGAAAGTGGGAGGATTTGTTGGTAGATTAAAGAAACACATATAGTTGAGCTAGATGAAAGCAACAGAAGCAAAGCAAAGCTAGAGAGAAAATGTGAAATGAAGAAACTGATCTATTCCATTCATTGTAAAGTTACGTACAGTAGTACTATATATAGTAGCTGAGAGATTACAGATGAACGACACGTGTATATTAACTATAGCTCACAAAGGGACAGCTCATGCAAGCTAATAGCAGAGTTGGTAACTAATTAACTCTAATTAACCCTAATTAACAGACACTAACTATAGAATGAACTAACTAACACTTACACTAACTATAGAATGAACTAACTAACACTTATAATCCTAACACCCCTCCTCAGCTTGATGGGAGGTGCGAAGCATCAAGCTGGAACAAAAATAAGAGGTGAGCAAAGACCTTTAGTGAAAAGATCAGCCAATTGGTTTCTGGATGTGACAAATTGAAGCTTGAGGGAGCCAGCTTTGACTTGATTTCGAGTAAAATGCACGTCCACCTCAATGTGCTTCAACTTGGAATGATAGACTGGATTTGTGGCCAAGGCAAGGGCAGAAATATTGTCATAATGAAGCACTGGAGCATCAGCAAGAGAAACATGTAAATCATGAAGTAAATGTATTAACCACATGACTTCAGATGTTGTGTCAGCCATGCTCCTGTACTCAGCTTCAGTGGAGGACCTAGAAACTGCAGTTTGCTTCTTACTGCACCAAGATATTGGTGAATTATGAAGTAGGATCACGAATCCTGTGGTAGACTTTCTATCATTTGGATCACCAGCCCAATCAGCATCACAGTATGCTTGAAGTTGAAGTGCAGTGTCTCTATGAATGTTGTGTCCCTTCTTGAAGAAAATGCCTTAGTCCATGGTACCTTTGATGTATCTGAGAATCCTTTATGCAGCAAACGTGTTCATCGGTTGGATTGTGTAAGAATTGACAAACTGAGTTGACTGCATAAGATATGTCTGGCCTTGTGAAGGTGAGATATTGAAGGCATCCAACTAGACTTCGAAATTGAATGATATCATGAGACTGTAAGAGAGTTCCTGTGTCCTTGAATAGCTTTAAACTAGATCTGCAGGGTGTAGAGTGAGTGTGACAGTCATCCAAGTCAGATTTATGCAACAAATCTTTAGCATACTTTCTTTGTGAGACAAACAGGCCATCTGGCAGATACTGAATCTCAAGACCAAGGAAATAATGAAGCTTTCCCAAATATGTCATATCAAACTCTTATTGTAAAGCATGTTTAACCGAAGCAATTAAGGTCTCACAGGAACCAGTAATGATTATATCATCCACATAAAGAAGTAAAAAGACATAATCAGACTGGCTTTGTTTGATGAACAAACTAGGATCAGCATAGGAGGAAAAGAAGCCAATAGTTGGGAGAAAATTAGTGAACCTCTCATTCCATGCTTTGGGGGCCTGCTTGAGACCATAGAGTGACTTATTTAGTTTGCAGACATAGTGGGGAGTATGAGGATCAACAAAACCATCAGGCTGTGTCATATATACTTCCACAGTCAGAAGACCATGCAAAAAAGCATTTTTAACATCTAACTGATGGAGGCCCCAGCTATGATAAGCAGCCAAGCAAAGAACTAGTCTCACTGTTGCATGCCTAACCACAGGAGAAAAGGTTTCATCATAATCCACTCCATATTCCTGACTGAATCCTCGTGCAATAAGTCTTGCTTTATGACGAGCAATAGTGCCATTTGCATTTCTTTTGACTTTGAACAACCATTTGCAAGAGACAAGGTTTTTTTCAGGAGGAAGAGGTACCAAAGTCCATGTATTTTGTTTCATGAGAGCATTATACTCTTCAAGCATTGCATTCTTCCATTCTGGAGTTCGGAGTGTAGCTTTGTAGTTTGAAGGTTCTGTGGCACTGGGATCATGACAATCATGAAATGACAAGGACAGAAAGCATTTCTTCTTGTGAATACCTCTTTTGGCCCTGGTAAGCATGTGATGATCATTGATTGAATTAAGAGCAATGCCTTCAGCAGGGTGAAGAATATTAGCTTCTGAGATTTGACTGGAAGAAGTATGAGCAGTGTCACAATTAAGAACAACTGAAACTGTTCCAGTTCCAGGTTGAGAAGACAAAGATAGGGTGCCATCACTTTCAGCAAATTGTATAACAGTGTCAGCTTGAGGATCAAAAATATCACTTGAAGAAGGAGATATCAGAATCTCAGGATCATTATTCACAAAGTTACAGTCATTGATGACATGAAAAGGTTCTAAGTATATATCATGATTATCAGGAGCATTGGAAGTGGGACTATCAGAAGCAACAGGATCAGATGACACAGTATTAGACACAGGATGATCACTATGTAAGGGATTAGGAGATAATTGACCTGAAGAGATGAGTGATGTGATGACAGGTGTAGACACATGAGTTTGTGTATGAGACTGATTTTGAGCAAAGCAAGGCACATTGGTTTGAGCTTGAGGAGATGACAGATGAGGATGTCTTGTAGGAGATGATGTCTGCACAGTGCTCACAACATAGGGAAAAGTGGTTTCCTCAAAGAAAACATGCCTTGAAATGATATATTTGCTGCTAGAAGGACTGTAACAGATATAGCCTTTATAACCGGCAGCAAAACCAATAAAGACACACTTAATAGTCTTAGGCTGCAACTTGTTTGATCTATATGGTGTCAACAAGGGATAACAAGTACATCCAAACACCCTGAGCATATCCACATTTGGAATAGACTGATATAGCACTTCATATGGGGATTTCATGAGCAGCACCTGTGTAGGCATTCTGTTAATCAAGAATACTGCAGTAGCACAAGCATGATACCAGAACTGATTGGGAAGAGAGGCATTTTGTAGAAGAGTTACAGCTGTTTCTCTTATATGCCTATTCTTTCTCTTCGAGATTCCATTCTGTTGGGGAGTATAGGGACAAGATACTTGATGAACAATACCACTGTTATTCAAGAATTCCTTAAATTTTACATTGATATATTCACCTCCTCCATCACTTCTAAAGGTTTTTACAGAAGTAGAGAATTGAGTAGAGATATATGCACACAACGATTTTAAGTAGGAAAGAACTTCATTTTTATTCTTCATTGGAAACATCCAAGTGAATCTTGTACAATCATCAATAAAGAGAACAAAGTATCTGTATCCATCTATGGAGAGGTGAGGAGAAGGACCCCCATACATCAGAGTGTACAAGTTCAAAAGGTGTAGCACATCTAGACTGGGAACTAGGAAAAGGGAGTTTGTGAAATTTCCCTAACAAACATGACTCACGGACATTTTTCTCACTATCAGAGGCTTGAACTATGTTGTGGTTTCCCAGCATTACTTTGATCACCTCATTGGATGGATGGCCAAATCTCTGATGCCATAGAGAATGCTGAACCTTTTGACCAAGAAAAGCTGAATTTGAAGTAGATGTTGTTTTCTGAATACTTGTAATTGTCTTTGTTTTCTGAAAACTTGAAGTAGAGTCTGTTGCAGATGCTTTATTGAACATAGGTAAATCAAATGGTATGGAATAAAGGCCTAGCTCACTCAGTCCCTGGTACAATATCTTGCCCTGCACCTTGTCCTGTATCACACACATGAATTCATCAAACCAGACAGAGCAGTTATTTTGTTTGTACAGTTGATAGATGGAGAGCAAGTGTGCTGCAAGATCTGGGATTAATAGAATATTATCCATTTTGAGCAGTCCCAACATTGCATTACCAATATGAGTAATTGAGAGTTGATTACCATTACCAATCTGTACACCATCTGTGTTTGGATATGGGACAACATTGTTGAGTTGCTGCAAGTTGTTGGTCATGTGATTGGTGGCACCTGTGTCAGCTAGCCAAAATTGTGGAGCAAGGTTTGTGGCAACTGCAACCATGGCAGTAGCATTAGAATCCTCAGAGTCATTTTGTTGTCCAGGAAATCCAATAATGAAGTAGCATCTATCTGCAGTGTGTCCAGGTTTCCCACAATACTGGCAGCCAGCTTGATTATTTGAGCCTTGTTGAGTCAGAGGAAGAGATCTGCAGGTTTTGGCACTATGACCAACCTTATTACACCATTGACAAGTAATAGGATTACCACCTCCAGCATTGTTGTTGCCAATATTCCTGAAGCCACCATTCTGATTGCCAGCTGCAGTCAAGTTCATGCCATTTGCTCTCCCACCAAAATTGTTGCCTCTTCCAGCATTGTTGTGAAACCTGCCAGTTCCTCTTCCAGAATAAAAGCCTGTCATGCCATTGTTGGAGTTGAACACAGGAAATGAAGGCATAGGTGTGAATCCATAAGGCATAGTTGAGATGGGAACATATGAAGCTTAAGTAGACATTGAAAATGAAGGTAGTCCCTGAGACATTATACCAGGTGATGCAAGGCATTGGGTTGTGAATCCAGGTGGTACAGAAGTCTTGGAGGTTGAGGCCTGAGATGGAAATTGTATGGCTTGAGTTTGAGGCAATTGTGATTGCTAAGGCACAGATGAGGATGTGGAAGTGACACAAGTGGCTGCAGAAGATGACTGAATTTGTGGACTGATCTTTGCAAGCATTGCAGTAAGCAAACTCTGCAGACCCTGTGCTTCATTCCCAATATCCATTTCAGCAGCTTTAAGCAGGGTTTTGAGTTGGCTGAGTGATGCATAAGTGAATTGAGCACGTATAACAGTCTTTATTGCAGCAAATTCTGAAGGTAGACCATTGAGAACAGTGACCACAATATATTCCTCATCAATAGACACTCATACAGTTTCAAGAGCATCCTTTGCAGCTTTGATTTTATCAAGATAAGTCTCAATGTTATCATTCCCTTTCTTCACATTTTGAAGATTTGATTTTAGCTGCAGAATGTTTTGCTTGTTAGCATCAGCAAATTTTAGCTTAAGCCTAGTCCATAAATCTTGAGCAGATCTTTACTCCCAACAGCACATGTCATAGCCACAGCACTTAGGGTTTGTCCTATCATGTTGACTATGCTTTGATCTTGAGTCTTCCAGGAAATGTAATCAACAAATATTATGTTTGTAGAGCCATCAGAGGCAAGTACAAATTGTGGAGGACAAGGAGTTGAACCATCAACAAAGCTAAAAAGGTTTTGACCTCTAAGGAAAGACTCCATCTGAAACAACCAGGGAGGATAATTTGTGTCATCAAGAAAGATATTAGGGAGGTAAACAGTAGTTTGAGTAGTGGTTTGATGTGTAGAACTAGTCATAATTGTAGCTATGAGGTACCGAGAGATAGGGCTAGGGTACTAAGTGAGGATTAGAACAAGTTCACTATATGAAACTAAGCAACAAGACAGGTATGTATATCAACACGAACAAAGATGAGATTGCAAAAGCTAGGGTTTGAGTTTTTCAGATCTAGAAGATTTCAACAAATTTATGAGTATAATTGTGATAACAGGAAGCAAAGAACACACAATTGCACAAATCAAGTATCAATTTTCAGCAGAATCACAACAATTTTCCAAGAACAAGAACTGGAAATTTCTTCTTCTTCAAGATCGATGATGAAAGACTTATCTGAGCTCCAATTTGAGCTAGTATGAACAAGAACACGAAGATTTGCAGTCGATATGTATGAGAATAGAGGATTTGTAGTACTCCAAGATCGTAACCTGGCTCTGATACCATGAAAGCAACAGAAGCAAAGCAAAGCTAGAGAGAAAATGTGAAATGAAGAAACTGATCTATTCCATTCATTGTGAAGTTAGGTACAGTAGTACTATATATAGTAGCTGAGAGATTACAGATGAACGACACGTGTATATTAACTATAGCTCACCAAGGGACAGCTCATGTAAGCTAATAGCAGAGTTGGTAACTAATTGGTAACTAATTAACTCTAATTAACCCTAATTAACAGACACTAACTATAGAATGAACTAACTAACACTTACACTAACTATAGAATGAACTAACTAACACTTATAATCCTAACACTAGAAAGGAGGTAGCTTTCTCAGTTTTTATGATTAATTAAGCACTGATAGAAAAATTAGCATCTACAGTTGGGTTGTTTTGCTACTTATTACTGAAAAATTTCCCTGCATGTAGCTTTTGGATTTTATATTGTAGCTAAAAGATTTCTATAGTTATATGTTCCATGCCAGTCGGATATGTGTTTGAAATATCTGGTTTGTTTTCTTGAGTTCGCATGCAGAGTCACGCTTACATAATCCATTTAGTTGCTGAAATTTGACTGTCGATCCTACATTTGACATAGTGTTGCTTAAGGATTCTTGGAAGAATGCTTGGAAAAGGCCAGGGGAATGGCTTCAGGTTTTGAATAAGCAGAAGCCGAAACCAAAGAAGGGGAGGGTGATGAAAATAAGGTGAAAATCTGCTTCGAAATTCAGTTCCATAGATTCAGAAATATTATTGTTTTGAGTAATATGGTTTTAACTGTGACTTTTGATTATGATGATATCTGTTTTTATTTTTTGAAATTAGAAAAAATCATTTAAAGGTGGTAAGCAGGATGCTTTANNTTCCTTTTGGTCTCACTAATATGCAACAAATTTCCTTATGTGCCTCTATGGCTTCTTATCTGGATTATTGGCTGGTGAAAGCATTTCTCAGACTAGGTTTTTGTTATAGGGTTGATTTTGATTGGTGCTAATGTAATGTTGAATATTTGTATCTTCACTAGGTAACAACCATTGTGTTTCAATATCCAAGCTAGGTAGGCCCGGCAACAGTGCTGTTACGAGCGGATTTAACTGGTTGGCGGTCTTAACGGGCTCAACCCGTTATAACCCGTTATCTTAACGGGTTATAACGGATTATAACGGGTTATAACGGATTGAGCCCGATGGGTTCGCGAGTTACCAGTTGGAACCCGTTAAGACCGCTAAGGTTTTTTTTTTTTTTTTTAATTTTAAAATTCTTTTCTAATCAATTATCCACTAAAACTCATTAATACCTGTTAACAATAAATTGGCCATTGAAACCCGTTAAAACCCTTCTAAAAAATAATTAAAAAAAAAAAGACGTTGAGGATGGTGCTATGCGCACCCACTGCGTAACTTTACATGCATACCAAATTTTGAGGGTGAGGGCTTGGTCAACATAATCTGCTATGTGTCTATTTGCCAAAAAGTTCATTCAAGTCTGTGATGTTAACCAAATTATCGATTTTTTGATTTGAATCAAAGAGTTTCCAGTTTCTGAACATAGAATATTATTCTAGCTGTAGATGAATAACACTTCTAGCTGAATTTTGATTGAATTTCTTTACAAACTTCGTTTTTTTACTTAAACAATTTTAATTTCTATCATAATTTACACTTTCGGTTTTATACAGCTCCCAAACATCTCTAATCTAAGAAAACAAACTTATACCAAAAGCAAATAGAAAAGGCTTGATTTTGAAACAAACCATCTTTCTACGGTTATTTTTTCAACTTCCACACATCATTACTTTTATTCAGTTTTCTACGCCGATCTACTCTAAAGTTCTGAATTTTGTTGATATGGTATATGTTTATGTAAAGTCCATTTGAATTGTATTTAACAGGGTGATCAGAACACATGGTCTTCTAATAAAGAAGCCAAGCTGCCGAAATTGCAGAAAGTTACCCCTAAATTTGGTTGGTTTTCGATCCCTATTTGTTCTTCAATTTAGTTTACATTGGTCATTTATTGATCTGCCAGAATTGAGGCATTAATTCAATGTTTTCATATTGTAGGAACTTTGTTTCTTCCATGACTTGGCATCTGAGTAATCGACTGCAATACTTTGAAGGTAACAATCTGATATTTTCCAATCAGTTCTCTGTTTTCTTATGAATCCACCATTTCAATCTGATAGTTTCAAGCACAACAAACACACAGCCGCATTTATCGTCTTTTTCCTTTATCATTGGCGTTTTTTATTTATTTATTAATTTTAAATACATACAATTTGATCTCATTTAATAAGCCAACTTTTAAGTTTTCAATAGTTCCAGTATCCAAAATGTTTTGCTACTGCTTTCAGTTTTTTCGGCTGAGATGGACGGGCTTCTAAATTGAGCGGAGCGCGGTAACTTCGACGCTGTCGACTGCGGCAGAGCTGGACATGGTTGATCGTCTTCTTCAGATTGCCGTTCGTATTTTCATCTTCTCGATGAGAGAGAGAGGGAAAAAAGGGTCGAAATCTCAGCTCTAGAGAGCAGATTTCTGAAAGGGTTTGCTATTTATACCGAGGGTCCTAAAATCCTTCACAATCCATCACTTAATAGAATCCTTCAAAATCGTTGGACTGTTGAATACCACTAGATTTATATTAATTTTTTAAAATCTGAATTGAATACCTCAAGATTTTAAAAGATTTTTTAAAATCTTTTTTAACCAAAATCCAAAACAATTCAATAGACTCCTAATTGAATACACCATACCTCAAGATTTTAAAAGATTTTTTAAAATCTAAAATCTTGATTGAATACCTCTAGACTTCCAAAATCCAAAACAATTCAATAGACTCCTGATTGAATACACCCCCGTTAGAGATTTACCTTCCTATTAGATATCTTATGCATCACTATAAATACCACCCTTGAAAGAATGAAAAAATCTACTCAACTGATTTATTGTCTTCCGAAGTATGGCTCTTTTTCGAAGATTGTTTACTTCTAAACCCTACTATCCTTGTACTTTTAGACCCAACTATCCTTCTAGACTCGTCAACCACACATCTGACATTCACAACTATCCTTCTAGACTCGTCAACCACACATCTGACATTCACTTTACTCTAATGGATTTTATACAAAATCCAACACAGTATGCAGCACAGGACTTGAGAAAGAACTTTGCAATGGATGTCATTGAAAACATCCGTTCAAAAAGGGAGATGGGCATTGTTGGTGGATCCGTAGCTTTAAATCACATTAAAGTGATCGGTTCTAGAGCTAGACTTCCACAAGATGATTACAACTCCATGGTGCACAAGAATTATATTGAAGGCTACAAAGATTTCTTTGACGATTTATTTGGAGGCAGTAGTGAACCATTGGACGACGAGAATTATATAGACATCAAGGCATATGTGAAGGATCTGAAGACAATGTACTGTTTTAGTTTATTTATTTTTGACAATAACATTCAATTTTATTATTTATTTATTTATTTATCATTTATACTTTTTTGTTTGCAGAGACCAAATGTTAGTGCTGCTTCGCCACCCTTATTTTCAATCAGTGGATGAAGCTCTGAGATTCATTCCATCCACCCTTAAAGAACTTGATGGCTTAAGGGGTAAAACGTTTCCACTTCCAAGAACTGGGGCTAATCAAGCAACCCCCGATCTATTGCTAGTGCCTGACGAACGTCATGTCGATTGGAAACGTGCATACATGCATCTATGCCGCACAAAGAGAGAGAATATTTCAGAGTCAATTGGCAGAATTGAATCTGAAGATTACAGACGTGGATTTACGTCTCTATATAATGCTGGAAAGAATGGCACACCGTATGAAGATACCAATGAGATAGATGAGCTGAAGTTTTATGCAAACGTCTGTCAAAATCTAGTAAGATATATGAAGGTACGTAAGACATTAATTATTTTAATTGAGTTGTTTCAACAAATGGTTTAAATTGTTTCTTTTTCTTCTGTTTTTCAACAACACTAACATGCAGCGTTTACAAACAGATACGTAGCGAAGGTGATTTATACCAAGCCTTGTGTCGGGCGTTTCCAGACGTGCCCACAAAAGTGTTCAAGTTATTCTGGACCTATGACGGGCAAGTTAACTTGGACTTTGTCAGGCCTCTGATGTAAGTAAAAACAATTCCTTTACTTTTACATGCATATGAACTGCGGATATGTAGATGTTTATATGAACTGATCACAGAGAAAGTATTGCATAAGATAGCTATATTTATTAGTTAGATCATTGGCCGGTGATGTGTGGGGAGTGCTGCACTAAGGATATAAATGTCTTTAATTGTGTCTAAAGATATTACATAAACATGCATGTTTGCATGTTCGGGCGTTTGATCGATCATAATTTATTTACCGTCAAACTTTGAGAGATTTGATTTGCTTCTTAAGATCGCTAATCATTCTACTATAAATATGCATCTTAAATTTGTTAAGGGTACTATAGGAGTGTTGGGATGTTAAGGGTAATATAGGAGTGTTGGTTAGTGTTGGTTATTTTTACTACTGTTGGCTTACTTTGCTTTAGTATATAAAGAGAATGTATGTAGTAAAAATGTAATCAGAATTCCAGTCACAATGTAGTCCTAATTAAGCTTTCTCTTTCTTTTCCTTCCTTCTTCTTTCTTCTTCTTCTTCCATGGTTGAAATTCTAGCAAAATTATCAATTTCAAACGGTTGCGTCTGCCTTTAATTGTATCTATATCTATACACACACACATGTTTTCATCTTCAGCGTTCGATCAATCATAATTTATTTACCGTCAAACTTGAGATATTTGTTTTGCTTGTAAAAAATTGATAATGATTCTATTACAAAGTTGATCGTTAACAAATGACTTTTAACAGGAGCCTTTTTAAAAAGAAAGAGCGGATCTACTTGTAGACAAGCTTGAAGGACAGCAGGCAATTAAGTAGCACGTACGAGGAGAATTTGTTTCTTTTGTTTCCAATTTCCATTTGGACCTTTTTTTTGTTCGAACTTAAATTTAAGCCTAGAGTTTCTTGTTCTTAGTCTAATTCCTATTTACTTTCGAAATAGTACGCAAGCCACTCCTTAAATTGCATTTTTATTCAAGTCATCAATACAACAAAAAGCCAAATACAAGAGAAAGTCCTCTCTTGTTGTTATGTTGCTAGAAATCTTCTTTTTTCTTTTTTCCCTTCTTTTGTTCTTTTCATTAATTTGGTTAGATGCTTGTTCCTACTTACGAAATGTATAATGCTACATATGTTATTCTGAGAATTTTCATAGCAACGCTGTTTCAATCAATGTCTTAACCTACATTTCTTTAATCTCCGTTGAGAAGTTAGAACAATTGAGCACAGTTTAGAGACCCACTGTTATTTAGCCTTTTAAAAACCTGTCCTCGGAGATAGAAGAAGTAGTTCTTCATCTTAAACGTAAGCACGAACATGTAGATGCTGGTCTCTGCTTGAAGGAAATATATCAATGAAATCTATTCCTGATTAAGCGAGTAATACCAACAAAAATTTCCTAGAAACTAAAGTCGTCCTCAATCAAGCGAAGGGCAGTCGATTCTCTCCAAATTAAGTCGTTTTATTGTCACGTCCCGGACTCGGAATATGATTTTATTTGACATTTGCCCAAAATATGAAGTTGATAGCTGAATTAATTTTTAAGGGCACAATTAGCTTTTCAGTTAGTCTATAATTAGTTAGTTAATCAGGGTATTATGCATGTTAATCTGTCTAGGACACTAATCAAACACGAGGCTTGCATCTGTGCAATCCCACATAGTATAAGTTCTACTGCTGCTACTCTTTCTCGATTTATCAGAGCCCATAGTTTACAATACAAGTCCTTTTATCTCTCAATTTTCTGGTTTTTCTTGCTTTTCTTCTTCAATCTTTCATTAATAACCACAAATCTTCTTTAACTCCTACAAGTATGTACAAATAAGGGTCTCCCATAGAGGATTAATCTAAACTAATTAAAGACTTCAATTAATTAAATGTTACAAAAGTGACTACTGCTCCAATTGAACACCAGTTTAGAAATAAAATGAAAACCTAACCAAACAATTCAGAAAAATAAAAAAATTACAGAGATATACTAGACACACAGGGCGTCTAGCACATAAAATTTGATGATTTTTGAAGGTAGTTTGATATGGAAATAAGATGCGTAAATATAAAGGACAGTAAATAAAGAAAGCTGAAAAAGTTTTAGAATGGTTTATATGAAGATGATGAAACTAGTTAGGAAGTTTTCACCCCCTACGATCACACACAACACGCTTTATCAATTTTTACCGATTAACTTAGTTGAAAACTCTCAAATTGGCTCGGTATGCTTGAACACAACCTTTTACCTTTTCTTACTTTGTACGCTAGGCAGGAAGTGCTCTACACCTAGACTATTCTCAAGCAATGCAGCCTAAAGATATGTTTATCAAATTTAACATGCAGAGATCCTTAAGGAAAAAAGTTTGAGCAAGCACTAGGCATCGCAAACTTAGCACCTTACTAAATTTAGGATTATGTTTACTTGCTTGTGAAAACTAACGATTGCCTCTCTAGACGAATTGAAGAATCTAGCTATTGATTCAGGCATCAATCAAATCATTAAAACCATAGCATGCATGCATACTAAGTAGGCATCCAAAGCACACAAACATAGAATTCATTAATGAGAAAAATAGAAAACAAAACCTCAACTTTACTAATTGGAATGTCACAACAACATAGGATTTACATTTGAAACTCCAATAAAGTTATAAGATTATGCATAGTAAGCTTCATTTGAATTGTCTTTTGTCGACTTGTCATCATTTGAATAGAATATATCGAATAGGACTTTATGGCTGGCTGTTTTGGTGAAACAAATTGGTCCTATCTAACATTTCATACTAGAAAGATACTCTGAACTGATTATTGTTGAAAGCATTGTATAATTATTTCGATTATTGCATTATATATATCCATACCATTACAAATGAGTACAAACCTAGTAGAAAGATGATAGATACTACGAATATGCTACAAGCTAGTAATATCATCCTAGTTATTATATGCATGCATTTCTTAAAATCTTCCATGGTTAGAACTTAGAAGCAAAAGATGGTAGAGAAACCGTTCTGTTGTGTTACGTTAATCTTTAATAAATGACTTTCCGATCCACATGTGGGTCTGTAGGCGAGAAGATCTATATGAGTTGAAAAGTTTCGGAGAGTGTTTTCTTTTGTTAATGTTACCTCCTTCGAGAAAAAGTAGTACTTGTGGGGCGAAATGTTTGGCTTATATATATCCTCTTTCTTCAAGAAATAGTGTTATCTCATTGCGAGAGATTTAATGACTGCTTAAGTAATCGCTACACGACACTTCTTGTTTGCTTAGATCATCTGTGGTAGTAATTAAGAGGCGAATTAGTATTCTTCAATTTTAAATTTATTTGCTAACACAAATCCTAAAGTTAAAACCTTTTTGTAAAAACGGACACTTGAGAAAACATATGCGAAGATATATATAAACTGGTCCCACTATCTTCTTGGGAAATTGCATGTTCGAAAATTTTGGAAAATGTTGAAAAATATTACTTGGATTTTGAAAAGAAGTGTTCTTATAGTTCAATATATTTTTGTTTTAGTTATATATAAAAAATAATCGGAGGAGCAAAAGATATGATTGAGTCGCACACTATTACACTATTAATTACTGGAAATTATTCTATGCACCGACGGTGTAAGTGACTCAACCCTTATAAAATAATCTCAACCCTTGATATTTATTATCAACTTTATTTTTAATAAACAAAAATTGTATTTAATGCAATCTAACCATTCATTTATGTTGGTGCAAGTGCACGGCGGTGCTCTGAATAATCTCTCATTAATTACTACCTTTGGTTGCAACCTTCAACTTTCAAGATTCAACGAGCATTGAAAACGTAACTATAAATAGCAAACTCTAAATCTATTTAAACAGCCTAGCTTGTGCAAAAAGTTTAGCGACCAAGACAAAGATACCACATCCTTCCCATATATAAGAAGATCATCATGCCTGCATGGGTTATCATTTGAGACACTAGCTGAGACTGATCCGAGGAGATCGAATACAGATAGTCACTAGCTGGTCGAAAATACCCATAATTTGGTAACCATGCATATAAGAGTCGCTACTGTCTCCACCTCCAAATGTCGAGTTGAAAGTTGAGGAAACTGAATGCGGGGGGCAAGGGAAACTGAAGCTCGTGGTAACACTGACTAGCTAGGCTATCACAGTCTCACAGACACTCCAATCAACAAAACGACATTAGCTGATATGGTATATATATTGAATTCTATATATAACAGCTCTACGTAATCCCTTCAAATCTTCATGATACAATATAATTTCATTACAAACATTTTATTTGTTATAGATTGTAGGTTCAAAAGAAGATAATACCTGATTCTCTTTCATGTGAGAAAACAAGGTGAGGACAATTTAGAAGCTTACTTTTAGTTGTTGGTTTTTCACAAGAATTCAATTACAATACCAAGGGGTTCTATCAACGTACTAGATGTTTGTTATATGTAATATTCAGCCTTTTCCTTTTGGCCTGAGGTGGTTTGGTAATCATCCTGTTTCCACTTCCTAAATTGTGGCCGCAGCTAGAGTTGATGAATTCTCGAGGTGCGTAGGCTGACAACCAACTTAATTTTTTCTTCTGTTTGAGTACATGTATGTAGCATGCATGTTAGATGTATCTGTTTGGGTAAGCATATCCAGATCGAGTTTCAGGCACTGTGACTTAGGAAAATTGTGCCCTGACAAGTATGTACGTTATGCCCTGTAAGAGACTTTGCTATAAGTGGTATAAGCTATATCAATTTTGATGGGAATAGTTATTATGATGATTAAACGCCCGAAGATGCAAACATGCATGTTTATGATTATTACTTTTTTCTATCGATAGAATGTGCTTTAGTGGAAAATGGAAATTGTTCTTACTTGCCTCCGATATTCTTTGCTTCTTAGTTAAGGTCAACCTCCTCAACTTACTGTACGTTATTGCTGGTGTGGCTGCTCTGCTTTTTGGACTCAACAAGTTACCTGAAGCGGGCACTATCAACAGCTTCCAATAGGTAGGCTTCTTTATGTGGATCTGTTTTTGTAGTATACAAAATGAATGAAAGTTATTGCCTTTGTGGTATGCATATGAGGAAATAAGGAACAAAATCAAAAGTATTCAATTCTATTGATACAAGTTTTATACTATGCAATTTGGGTGCTTAAGTTGATTGAACTACTCGGTTGCACCATAAATGGGGGAGTAATTAGAAAGAAAAGGAATTTACTTATACAAAGCTTTAACTGTTATTAAAGTGGCCTTCAATTTTGACTAGTTCACTTTTTTATTTCTATCTCGCTTGTCCGATGGGGCCTCCGCGACGACGGTGGCTTCTCACCTAGTCGGCGTTTGAATAGCGAGGCCGGACGGGCCATGGTGATGGACAGACTGATTTTCTTTTCCACTCAGATGGAGAAACTGACTCGAACCATCAGATTTGAATGATTTAGTGATGGCTGCATATGTTGTCTCAGCATATGCAGACTACTCTAATGGGTCAAAGACTTTATTTTTAGAGAAAAATGCAACATCAATCCCTCAACTCTTGTGCTTCGACCAGTTTGATACCTAGACTCACAACACTACCAATGCGATATCCGAACTCAAAATTTCGTATCAGCATGATACTTCTGTCAGTCTTCCGTTAATGTTCTGTTAAAAATGATCATGTGTCATATATGTGACTAAAATTTTGAGGGCAAAATTGTACTTTAAACCATTTAAAAAAAAAAGAGAAAAGAATTATTGGCTTTTTCAACTTGGACCTGACAAAAAAAAAGAAAAATATCCAAACGAAAAATCCTAAGCTAGGAACCCAGATTAATTCAATGAGTTCAATCCTCTCACTCTGAACTTAATTTCACAGCCAAGGCAAAATAAAAATCCATCAAGCCAGGGAAATCAACAATAAGTTCTGGAAATAAGCTTAATGGATAGTGCCTCAAAATAGGAAACTGATTTCTCAGACTAGTAAATCGATAAAGTAGGTTCGGGACGTAACAAACAGCAGACTACAACAACGTACCATATATAGCTAATTAGCTAACATGATCCCCTCAATTCTTGTTGTAAATGTATTTTAATTCTTCCCTTTCTTCAAGCTCTAGTGCTGGTACATGCATAAGATAAGAGGCCCTGACATTTTTGTCTTCTGGGAAGCAAAGAAGAATATCAAACTAAGCCAGAGGGAATTGATCGACAAAACAAACTGCAATACATTGCAGCACTAATTTATCAAGCACATAATTTCAGTTATAAAGAGCACTTCTGTTTAATGGTGTTGATTCGAACTTCTCTGCATAGAGACTAAACATCAATAATCCCACATTTCATGAGATGTCCCAGCAAAATTCCACTCCCAGACAGAAATAGAGACAAAAACAATATATTAATCAACAAAACTTATAGTTAAGTTTACATGACATGGGCACCTATCAGTTGTGAGGTACTAGTCCGAGATTCTTCTTCAAGATTCTTGGAAGAGTATTTAAGGCAGCGAGTACTAAGCAACTTGTATTTGATGTCCATGGATTCCTCAGCAATTTCGTATTCAAAGATTATGACAAGAACTCTCACCTTGTCACTATCCTCAAGGCAATCATAATTAACATTGTCAGAGGCGTCGTGATTATCATTATTATGGCCATCGTCTTTGTTGTCTTTATCATCATCTTCGTTGTCTTCATTATCGTCGTCATCATAATCAGAAGGGAAATCATAATGATCATAATAGTAATCACGTAATGTATCCTCAGGTAATGAATCACGGGAGAAAACAAGACCGACTTTTTGCCATCCAAGGTGAAAAAACAGACATCGATCTGGACTATGAAATTTTGGAGGCCATTCTGGCAGCTGAAGAGGTTCCATAGGTTTTAAGGAATCACATGTACAAGACATGTGGAAGGCTAGTACCGTATGAGGTTGTTCCAAATTAATGGAGAACATTAGGAAACCCTCACCATCACCAGGACGAAACTTCAACTTGACAAATAGTTGATCATAACCATCAATAGAGGGAATATAGCTTCCCAAACAAGGGTCTAATTCTGTCCATCCTTTTTCCGGATGGGTCGCGTCAAACATGTACACTTCGGTCTGATTTCTGCCCCAGAGTAGGATTTTGGTGCCTGCAATTGCATGAGTGAAGCCGTAGGGATATTTCCAAGGAGGCGCATCCAGAGGCAACCAGTCATCCTGTATTGGTTCAAATACCTCGAATGACTCACAGTCACACCGACCACCGAAACGATAAAGTTTGTCGTCCATCTCTACTAAAACAGGTTCACGTCTACTAATCTTAAAAATTTGGGAAGGCTGCAATTTCGGGTTTGGATCTATGCTTGGATCTGTCTCAAACACACAAACTTCTTTGCTTAGTGAATATTCAAAAATATGATGATGTCGTACTGGAGGAAAAACCTTACCACCAAAGAGAATAATTTTGGAGCCGACGACGCCAGTACTCACATGTAGGGGAACAACAGTATCCGGTCCACATCTATAAGCAACTCTCTGTAATTTCATATCATCGCTGCCATGTAATGGTGGTGCCAACAGATGGCTTAATCTGATGGATTGAATAACATGAGCATTGTCGTTAGTGTACTCCTCGAAACATAAATAGAGTGACTTATACTTAAAGCTTTCTTCTTCCATGATTCCTTTCTTCTTTTTCTCCTCTGCCTCAAGTGTTGCTAAAGTAGAAGAATTTCTTCTTATGAATTCTGAAAACATGCTAATTTTCTTCGTCTCATTCTTCCAGTTGCTTGCTAAAGTTAACGTAGCCGCCGCAGCCGCTGCTTTTCTGGTTGCAAAACCTTCCAACATTGTTTTGCAGTGCCACCTACACCAGGCCATTATCTATACCCCTCGCTTAAACCCTAATTTCCACAGAGGACATAGGGTTATGATTTCCCAACGTTGTACTTTTATAAGGGCACTGAATTGCTGACGAGGATATACTGGCCCATAAAGCAATATTTAGCAATATATACCATTTAATGTGAGTAGATTTCTTGCTGCAGACTAGAGAAATTTACTCCCACTAGAACATAATCTTACCCGCTTAATTTGGGTATATCTTCTTTTTTCAAGGGTTGGGATATATCTTGTTTTGAAAGAAGAATTAGGAAAAGGAATATTTATTCCTAATGAGTCTCCTAACTAATCTCTTTCCTAATGGATCAATTTAGATTCTCTCCTAACCTATTAATCTCTTAGGCTTATCCCAGCAAATCTTTGACGCGGGGTATCAAAAAATACATCTCAGTACAAGTTTATTCACATAATTACTTTGATCGTCCTGGTAATGAGGGCAAAACAAGGTAGTTTATAAGTGATTTTTATTATTATTTTTTTTTTATGTTATATTAGGCAAATCCAAATCCATATATTGTTTGTCTAGCAGTCTTAAGTCTTAACTGTAAAAATATACCATTGAATGAGAATAGATTTCTTGCTGCATAGAGATATGTAAAGGGCTCTGTTGAGCAAAAATAGTAAATAAATATACTCAACACAATCTCACTCTATTTCATTAACGGAAATAGAGTTTTATTATGTTAAGTTCGAACCCATTCGAGATAAAGAAACATCCCTTAATTACAATCCCTTGCTTCAAGGGAAGACCCTTTGATTCCAAATACGAAGACAAAAATTCCATGGAGAGGAGTGTGTTTGTTTGATTTTGCGCTGCACCCAGAGTATTTATCAGGCTGCCTACGTACCCCATAAGGGATCAAGCCACTCGTAGTTCAGATTTTTGGGAAGGTTTGGATGCTTCGATGGGCAAATGACCCACCAAAGAATTTTGGTTAAGTGTTTGGGTGACTTTAAGGTCATTTGAATAAGAAAATTTGGATGACTTTTGTAGTCACAAGGATTTGGCGAATTTGGTTTAGAGAAAACCAGGGATTCGGTTAAGGTCGCGGTTGCATCCAGATTTAAATCCAGACTGCCTACATACCCCGTGAAGGGATCAAACCACTGTAGTTCAACTTATTGGTTTTTCGGTTTTGTACCAATTTTTACTCGACGGGTATATATTTTGAACTCGTCGAGAAAGCATATTTTGGTGAACACCCCATTTTAGTAGAGTGTCCGCTGATTGGGCACCCGAATGTGCTGAGCTTCGTAATTGGCCCTGGAATTTTGCAATGGGCTTTGTGCCTTTACTTGTCGATGGATAACTCAGCTGACCCGGATTGACTTGGAGTGGGCCTTGTGGAGCTTCAAAACAAGTGATTCGGTAGAGTCCATAAAAGAAAACTACGTGCATAGCATAGATTGATATGGACACCCGTTAATCCACTTCTGCACCCAATTAGAACCCAAAAAGCCTTCACATCGTAAATACCGATCTGAACTCTCATGACTTTGAAACTCAGTTGGTGTCTTCCCTCATCTAAAATTCCAGAAGCCAGACGTAATCCCCCCTCTTGGCCGACTTCGACTTGATAAGCTTCGAATCTTTCGGATAACACCTTAACGTGATCATCAAATTATGATAGAGATGATGTTTAGGATGAAGCTTGGTTCTTATAGTCCCATTCGGAGAAGAAGTCTGGACCTTGGGCTCTGTATAAATAGGAACACCCCCACCTTGATTCTGCATTCCCCATCAAGAACACATATTGGGTAAGCCTCTTTCATCCATAAACCCTTTGTTTTGGAATGTAATTTTAACCGATCTGCATGTTTCCATTTGTCAGTCCTGCCTGTCAAAGATTCGAAGCCTCGTCTTTGTGAGATTGCATCTTTTTGGAATTCGGAACTGGTAAGAAGTCATCCCTTTTTAACTTGTTCTCACCACTTGAGATTGATCAAGCACTGATTCAATTGCATGCTTTTTGTCTCTTTTCAAAGGCCTGGACTTTGGCTCTTGTCCTTTTGCCACTCAATTTCCTATTTCAGAACAAAGCTACAGCATACTTTTCCATGCCTTTAATGGACTCAAGTATTTGTCTCTTGCATTTGATAATCAAATATACATGTCTGCAGCACACATGATCAATTACATATTTTGGGAGCTTTGACTTTGACAAGTTTATGTGTAAAGCTATTTTGTAATTATCTGCAGATTTTGGACATTC
>LYNE01002025.1:31898-54276 GCA_001662545.1 Rosa x damascena | reverse complement strand
TGTATTGTATATGGAATTAGTGGAATTTTTAAAGAAATTTATGGAATTTAAAAGTCTGGGTGTATTCAATATAGACTTTTAATAGTCCATGAAAGTCTTGAGGTATTCAATCAGGATTTTTAAAGACTTCATGAATTCCACCAAAATCTAGGGGTATTCAATTAGGACTTTTAAAAATGAATAAAAGTATAGAGGGGTATTCAAAATATCATTCATACTTATGGAATTAGAAAATCATGGATAATCATGGACTTTGTAGTGTTAACTATACATACCAAATTCCAATAATTTTCCAACCTCCAGACCAAAGATTTCAAAAAGTCTATCAAAGTTTCCTCTTCAAAAAAAAAAAAAAAGTTTATCAAAGTTCTTCTCTCTACGCACAGAAGAAGTTTGTCTTTCATCATCTCGCTCTTAATTTTTTGTCTTTTGTCTAATCTTTTATGATATCAACCTTTTTTGATACCCAACATGTTCATTGTAGTTGTTGAATGTGATTTTTTTTCTTTTTCAATTGTGATACTTCGAACCCTAATAGCAATAAAAATGATTTATGAAACCCTAAAACTCAAATATTGTTGTCTAACCCTAAGATCTTGAACCATACTAAATTTTATTTTATTAATTAATTATTCTCATTAATTTGAATATATATTATGGTTCAAAAAAAGGTTGAACAATTGAATTTAAATTGATTGATTATAGATCAAGACATTGACCAATATTACTAACATATATGTAATCGGCGAAACATCAAGTGAGAATAATTAACCATAAACATCAAGTGATCTATATTGTATATTTATGTTGTTGGGAGATTAGGAATGATAACAAACTCGCTAGACAAACTAACAATCATTTATTTGAATAATTTCTATTAGAAGATATTGGAACATTGAAGAGACAACAAGTTATTATTTTGTTTTGTGTTTGGGTTGCATTTGTTTTATTTTTTTATTTTTATTTTTTGTTTTTGTTTTATTTTTTTTGTTTTTTTTGTTTTGTATATCCTAGGAAATCTGTAGAAGTCATTCATAATAAAATATATAGATTTTCATGAATCAATAAAAGTCTGTTGCTAAAATCAATGGTTTTAAGAAATCCATAACAGTCTATCAACTTTTTAAAGAGTCTGAGGACTTTTCAAAAAGTCTATCATTTAAAAAAAGTCTACACAAATCCAAATACAATACACCCCCCTAAGTGATTGAATCCATTGACTTTCATTATAGAGCCGCCAAAACCATTAAGCTACAATTCAAAAGCCGCCATAAATTATTACCTATAACTTAGTCCAGATTAATTTAATACCTGACTTCTAGAAACAATCAAAGTCATACCAGAATTCAAATTTGGCCATCAACATCATATTTCTGTCTATATTTCGTCAACGGTTCGTTAAAAATGATCACGTTATCGTGTATGTGGCCGTATAGAGATGGATAAAATTGTATTTTTACACCAATGTTACTATAAAAAAATAGAAAATTTCTTATGTTCTTATCCCACCTAGACCAAACAAAAAGAAGAAAAAAAATCATGCTTTTCATTCCTTATACCCAGACCATATAAAAATAAGACAATCATTTTCTTGCAACCAAAGTTGGAATTGATGTTTTGGTGCGTAACATTGTATGATCTAGTGGGATATTGATCCATGAATTTATTTTAAGTTATTTAGGTTTTCCTAATTAGAATATGTTTAGTCCTTGCACACAAAATTCTAAACAAATGACACTAGTTATCAACTATCAACAACAAAATAATCAATTAGATTTAAAGTTATTAGTTTTAAGCTTGTTACATAAATATAGCCAACCAAAATTAAAGTCAATATTAAAACCTTTGGGTGCTAATTTAAATTGTTAGATAGCAATAACTTGTATACCTACCTACACTAAGTATAAGGGTTAGACAATTTATATAAATTTGTTTGACTTTGGGTATTAAATCTTCCACATTATTAATGATTTTAAGTCATTAGGTTTGTCTAATTAGATTATGTTCAGTTCATGTACACAAAATTCTAAGCAAATGACAGGAGTTACTAATTATCAACAATAAATTAATCAAATAGGTCTTAAAGTTATTACTTTTGGGCTTGTTGCATAAATATAGCTCCCAAAAATTATAGTCAGCATTAAGGTTTTAGCTTAGGGTGCTAATTTAAATTGTTAGATAGTAACTTATATACTTACCTACACTAGATATAAGTGACATGACCCGTCCAGGATTTCACTCTGAATTCCGAGATGGCCATCTGAGACCCGCCTTAGGAAAAACTCCACCAAAAATTTGGCAGAATCACTCTGAAGAATCGATACCCCAAACTTGTAGAAAAAGAGATTTACACTTCCAATAAACCAAACCAACCCCAACTCCGGGAGCCTAGGCTCCTCACAATTATCAACCAACTCTACAACAAGAGTAATAATGTAATTTTCAAACACATCACACAAATTACCAAAATTTAGATAGTTTGGTAAATCAGAGAAACTAACAATTTTACTGAATAAGCAAAGATACAAGAGTCGGGCAATTAAGAGTTCTATAATAACAAAGAGTAGCAGTGAAACGACTATGCCTCGACTTTAGGTACGCCCAATCTCAACTAATCTAGTCTCCAAACTGTGAATTTGGAACTAAAGGGCCCAGAAAAAAGTATTATTAGAAACATTAGCGTGAGTGGGAAAAAAAAAGATTTTGATACTTTCCCAGAGTATATTTTCTTTAAAACCAATGCATGCAACGATTCATTTAATTTTTTTTTTTAAAAATGAAATGTTGTAAATCGAACCATCTTCACCCCACTAGTCAAGTAGTGAAAGAAAACAGAGAATTTTGAAAAACTCATAAGTCTGGACTAGCCTCGATAGTTGAATAGGAAAGTAAAATAAGGGGAAGAAATAATCCACGTACCATTCAAAGAAATTGAAAACTAGTGAAATTGGGGTTGGTCAAGTAAAATCAGACTAGTCCCTCTAGTTAAGTAAAAAATAAAACAAGGGGAAGATCGTAGGGTCTTCAATATTGGTGCCTGAGTGGACTTACATTTTTCCCAGAGGGTTTATGACAGCTTCCCCGATAGGATTGCTGAGTTTCTAGGTATCTAGTTGTCATATTGGGAGGAAGGCGAGCAAGTTGGTCCCAATCAGGGTGCCCAAGGGGAGTTGCCAGAGCAGGCGAGGAAGGAAAGGCAGGCCCCCAGAAATAATGTTGGGGTGGAGCAGGCTCCCCATGGTGATAGCAAGGTGGAGCAGCCACCTCACATCTAAGTAGAGGTTTCCGTGGAGGAGCTGCTAGAGGAAGCGGAGTGACAACAAGGCTATACCAGTCATGGGGCTGTCACGCCCCGAATTTTGAATAATAAATTCAAATTCGAAACATGAAATAAACAACTTAATCAAATAAACGTTCTAAATTTTTTCTCAGAAATAAACACACCTCGCCTCACTCACTAATACATAAACCAAATCCTCAAGAGTTTAATATTACAACACACTCTCTCCAAATTTAAATGTAAGCTCAATGAGCATAACAACCTCACAATAAAGCTGTAACTCAAATACCACTACTCTAAGCAGCCTAATCACCTTCTCGATTCTCCTGACATGTAGGATCACCCGCTACACAATTTGAATAGTGTACCGGGATTGCAACAACACCAAATCTGGTAAGCTTTTGACAGCTCGTATGAGTAAACAAGAATGAATTGTTGATTTATTAAAATACATTTCCTTTAACTCAAGTATAGAAATGTAGAAACATCACAATCACAACGATCACCACAAAACCACTTCACTTTCTCACTCTCATATATATATATATATATATATATATATATATATATACACACACACACTTATGAGTCACTCCCCGTTACCCTCATAAGGTCACTCAACATTTGGCAGATAGACTAGAGCTCTAACTGATCGCAACTACCAGCCCTGCGCGAGAGCGTGGTGCACGATTTAATGCTATTAGTAACCACCAACTCGGTACAAGAGCGTGGTTCACTAACAGATGCCATGGTCACCCATGTGACCTATTGATCTCCACAGATCAACAGTTTATTGTTTCTCAAACAATAAAACTCAACACCTCACTCAATATATAGTTTCCTCAACGCAACCCAACAATACATATATATTTCTCACATAAATAAAATATGTACACAGACATTCACACAGAAACGTCTATTAATATCAACCAAAGATCTCAAGCAATAAAGCAATAAATTCCTTTTTATACACAAAATCATTTTCACATAATTACGACAAAAAATAAAGTAATTAAATTTATTCGGTTCGTAATATGAACCACGTGAGGTTTACTCACCTCTTATCCAGCTGCGTCTTCTAAGCAGTTCAAAATACGATTCACAATCGTCCACCAACTCAAACCGTCAGTCACCTAATCAGATACGATCTTATCTTAGTAAATCAATCATAAACCACACAAATACTACAATCCAACGGTCGGATTCTAAATTAATGATGATCCAACGGTCGGATCGTAATTAAACGATGATCCAACAGTCGGATCGAAATTAAACAATGATCCGACGGTTGGATCCTCACAGATCGCCCTTAGGATCATCCTCTTAAATTATCACGAAGATCCAACGGTCAGATCTTCTTGAATTACTCTAACAAACATCTCCTCAAAATTATACGAAAATCCGACGGTCAGATTCTCACGAATCGCCTTCCGAATCACTATTTCACAATTATACGAAGATCCAACGGTCGGATCTTCGTCCGTGACCTCACAAAGTCATCGGGACAGTCATGCGATCAACATATTAGAATTTGAAGTAAATCTGACGGTCTGATCTTCGCAAATCGTAAACCGAAGATAAAACGTAAAAACGTTCAATAGTAACTTCAGAACGTAAATCCACTATTTATCAACTTTTTCTAAAATAACCTTGTGATATATCAAAACGCTCGTATGGATGCATAGATCATCGTCCAGATAATATAAACTCAAAATATCATCCGACGCGCTGCCACAAGCGGTGGTCAGTGGGCGGTCAACGCGCCGCTCAACGACGGTCAACCACCTCCGATGCAAAAGTTGTCAACTACAAACTTCTTCAAAATGAAGGGTTGATGAACTTTCATACCTGGAGCTAAGCGAGATTCGGTCTAGATAGTCCTAGATCAAGCTTGGAAGTTGGATTATTCTCGTGCGTCTGATCAGATTCCAGATCGAATCAGAGACGTCGAAATCTTCAACTCGTGATCTTTCACTCCACACTCAAAATTGTCGTGCAAGGAGGATATGAGGATGATCAGGGGGAGGAGGAGATCACGAAAATGGGAAGGATCGGCCCATGCATCGCCGGAGAAATGGAATTCCGGGCGGGTCCGAATCGGCTTGTCTGGGCTCCTTCGATCTGGGTCTAGGGGCAGCGGCTGGGCGTATCGATGGCAGAGGGCGCCTAGGCGGGGCACGGCGAGTTCAGAGAGGGCCGGGTTGTAGCCGGAGGACGCCGGAGCAGGGAGATGGATCCGGGTCGGGTCACTCGAGTTGCACCGGTAGGGAAGGGTTTCGAGCGAGAGAGAGAGCGGAGGTGCTGGGGGACTGTTCAGCAAAAATGAGATTTGTTCGTCCTTAATGAAATAATCAGAAATTTTTCCTATTTATAGAAAATTCTCAATTTTCAAAAAATTCATAACTTATTCATACGAACTCCGAATATTGCATTCCACATATGCACGAACTCGTATCGACGCGCTCTACAACTTTCATGAAGAAAGTTTCCCCAAATTTTGTACATATAAAAAGTCACTTTTTGAGACTCCCTAAATAACGTTCGTTTTTCGAAAATAAAATCTTTCGAACTACTTCCACAACTCCTCCAAGCTTCGTACTCGTGCCCATGACCACGAAATCATTTCCAAAATGTCATCGGAAATTAAATTGAATTTTCGGGGTATTACAGGGGCTCATCAAGGCGATACTGGTCAGGGGACCCGCCTTGTGGAGGATTTCGTGTTGGAGTAGTTAGAGGGAAAGGAGAGGATTGTAGTACGCGAGACGGAGGATCCTAGGTCTCCTAAGGTGGTCATGATGGATAGGGGTGAGATAGAGGTGACCAGCTAGTGTGTTGGTTTAGATTCTGTTGCTGTAGGGGAGTAGGCCGACTGAAGTGGGATTTGCGGTAGCAAGAGTGCCGTTATTGGGCATCAGGAGTCGGTGGTGGGGGCCGAGACAGCCAGATGGTGAGGGGAATGGGTCCCAAGGTGTTGTGAACTGTGCTCGCATCGAGGGTGTTACTGGTAACCAAAGGAAGAGAACATCTTCACAAATCTGTATCGAGAGCCCTCCCGTGGGTGGTGCCATTGATCCTCTTGGAGACAACAGGTCTCGTACCGAGAAAGGGATTCGATCTCAATCCACTAGTAAGGAATCTCATCACTCTCGTGACAAAGTTGCAAAGGGACTTACTCGCACTCTTGGCGAGATATGGATTCATGATGGGGAAATCATCCACATGTAGCTGATCTACACAATTTTCATCGCGACGAAGACTGACTCAACCTTAGGGACCCTAAAACTAACCACATAGGTGCCTAGAAAAGGCTCATGAGCGTATGTTATTATTACTATGTTTCTCATTTGTGTTGACTCAATATGCATGGTTTAACCACACTTACATTTTCTCGTAGGCTATCAATATGAATTACCGCTCTTATACCGAAATAGAGATTCATATCCCACATAAGTAACCATTCGTCATTGAGGAACCATTTTACTGCACTATGGTGACGCAATTGGCACATAAACTACACACTCAAATTTGCGTAACTGTGAGATATTAGGTTGGTACCCAGTCACCAGCTATGACGCAGGAAAATGTTAGGTGGCAATGGATTATAGACAAATAAGTATGGCTGCATGCAGAATTGCATAACCCCAAGTAGAAATAGGAAGATTGGTGCCCATTATTAATGTCCTAGTGACCATTTCGATCAAGTCTCTTAACGGTGGCTTTTGCTAGACCATTTTGGGTGTGTACATGGGGAACCGAATGCTCAACAACGATCCCAATGGATATGCAATAAGTCAAACAGAGCAAAGGCAAAGAGAAAGTTTGGGAAGTTTTGATGTATCTTGATTTTTCCAAAAATAGAGTATATATACAAATTATGCAGAAACCTAATAGGAAAGTGATTACATAATTACATCGTAATATACTCCCCTTTAACTACATAAAATTCTAAATAATTACACAATCCTAATTACATAACAATTGCTACAATCAAGGGATACAATTAACGAGTGACTCACTTCAACACTCCCCCTCAAGTTGGAGCATACAAATCACGTATGCCCAACTTGTTAAGTGAGTCATAAAATGCCCTACTAGAAATTGCCTTTGTGAGAATTTCTACCAACTGCTCCTCAGAAGGTACAAAGGGAAAAGAAATAATTTGCTGGTCCAACTTCTCTTTAATGAAATGTCTATCAACTTCCACATGTTTGGTTCTATCATGCTAGATAGGATTATGAGCAATTTCAACCACAGTTTTGTTATCACAAAACAAGGGCAAGGCCTTTTTCTGTTTGAATCTCAAATTCCTCAACAAATGCCTCAACCATAACATTTCACAAACTCCATGGGCCATTCCTCTATATTTTGCTTCAGCACTAGAGCGGGCCACCACTTTCTGCTACTTACTCTTCCAAGTAACCAAATTCCCACTAACAAACGTAAAGTAACCAGAGGTGGATCTCCTGTCAGTTATACAACCTGCCTAATTTGCGTCTATTGCTTAGAGAACACCAGCCTCTTACCTAGGGCAGACTTCAAATACCTCAAAATTCTAATCATAGCTTCCATATGAACCTCACTAGGATTATGCATAAACTGACTCACAACACTAACCACATAAGCTAAATCTGGTCTAGTGTGCGACAAATAAATTAATCTCCCAACTAACCTTTGATATCTGGCCTTGTTTTTGGGTACCTGATCCGGATACTAAGCTAATCGATGGTTCTGCTCTATAGGTGTATCAGCTGGTGTACAATCGAGCATACCTGTTTCTGCTAACAGATCAAGAACATACTTTCTCTAGCTCAACATAATACAATCTTTTCCTCGAGCAACTTCAATCCCCAAGAAATATTTTAAACTCCCCAAGTCTTTCATCTCAAACTTTGCATACAACTCTATTTGTAACTTCCTCATCTCGTCAAGATCATTACCTGTCACTACCATGTCATCCACATAAATAATTAGAGCCATGACTCTACCTTCTGATGCTTAAGGAATAGAGTATGATCAGAGTTGCTCTGCCTGTATCCAATCCGTTTCATAAAAGTTATGAACCAACCAAAGCAAGCTCTTGGGGACTGTTTGAGGCCATATAGAGGCTTCCTTAGACGATACACCACCCTGGTCTCAGTGGATGTACCATACCCCAGAGGCAAGTTCATGTAGACTTCTTCATTCAAATCACCATGTAAGGAGGCATTTTTAACATCAAACTGTTGAAGAGGCCAATCAAGATTAGCTGCTAGAGACAGAAGTACCCGAATTGTATTGATTTTTGCTATTGGGGTAAAAGTTTCATCATAGTCCATGCCATACTTCTAGGTGTAACCCTTTGCTACTAGCCTTGCCTTATATCTATCTACTGAACCATCAGAATTGTGCTTCACTATATATACCCACCTGCACCTAATTGTTTTCTTTCTAGGAGGTAGTGATACTAACTCCCACGTTTGATTTTTCTCAAGAGCATCCATCTCCACGGCCATTGCTTTTGCCTACTTCTCATCCTTCATTGCATACTGAACTTTACTAGGAAGTGACACAGAAGATAATTGATTCACAAAGGCTACATATGGTTTAGACAACCTATGAGTAGACACATAATTAGCTTTAGGGTATTTGGTCTTGGCACACAAACTTGGTTCATATATCTTGGGAGGCTGACCACGATTGAACCGTTTTGGTAAGACTCGTGTTTGAACATGTGTAGAACCAATTAAACGAGTAACACTATTAGACAAATGTGGGTTATAGGACAAAGGCAAACTACTACGTACCTTAGATGAAGATTGAATAGTGGAGACCGCTGATGGAGAGAGAGAGACTGGACGATTAGGGGCTTTGTCTTGAAGGGTAGATGATTCAGCAATTGTCTTTTCTGTCTCGGAATTCACAATGCTCTGTTCGGCAGTTGCATTTTCAGTTTTGGAATTCACAACACTCTGTTTGGCAATTGCATTTTCTGTTTCGGAATTCACAATGCTCTATTCGGCAACTGCATTTTCTGTTTTAGAATTCATAATGCTCTATTCAGCAATTGCATTGTTTGATTCAGAATTCACAATGCTCTATTAGGCAGTTACATTTTTGCTGAGATTGAAGGCTGGAAAGGGAAGGGTGGTTATGGTGGGAAGGTTGGGCTCATTGTCACTGAGTGCAGAGATCGTTGGCCCTGTTTGATACTGTCCTTCATAAAAAACACCCTACTCCCCCTGACTATGAGTCATAGAAGGTGGAAAATAGCATGTATCCTCATTGAATGTCACATCCATAGTGACATAAAATCGTTGAGAGGGAGGATGATAACACTTGTATCCTTTCTGATGAGTCCCATACCCGACAAAGACACACTTGAGAGCCCTTACATCTAACTTGGAACGTTAATTCTTATAAAGATGGGCATAGGCTACACAACCAAAGACATGAGCAAGAAGGGTATTAAGAGATGGGATAGAGACATAACTAGACAATACCTCAAATGGAATACGACCTTGAAGAAAGGAAGATGGGAGACGATTAATGAGATGGGAGGCACACAACACGGCCTCTCCCCAAAGGTATTTAGGCATATTGGCACTAAGAAGAAGGGTGCGACCAATGTCTAACAAATGACGATTCTTCCGTTCACATACCCCATTCTGTTCTGGTGTTTGCGGGCAAGTGGTTTGGTGAATAATTTCATGAGATTGGAAATAATCAGAAAATGAATTATTAACAAACTCCCCTCATTATCAAATCGAAAGACCTTAACACAAGCATCATATTGGGTACGAACAAGATTATGGAATGCTGTAAAGGCAGAGAAAACTGTATCTTTTACTTAAGCAAAACAACCCAAGTTAATCTGGTGAAGTCTTCAATGAATAAAACAAAATAATGCATTCTTGAAAGAGTTAAATTTTTGGAAGGCCCCCATAAATCGTAATGAATTAATTCCAAAAAAGTTGTACTAGACTAAAAGCTAGAAGGAAAACTAAACCTATGACTCTTGGCTAGAGAACATGTTTCACAATGTAGACTAGAATCACTTATTCCCAAAAAAAAAGGAAGGCATGGACTTCTTCATGACACCAAAGGATGGGTGGCCCAAATGGCGATGCCACAACCACAATTCATTTATCCAATTAGAACTCAATGTCAGGGCAACATGACTTTGTGGACTTGATGGTGCTTGTGTCAGTCCTCCGTATGTGTAGTCCAAGTGAAACATTCTCTCCCTCAGATCTCCCTTGCCAATTATCACCCAAGCGCACAGATCCCGAAAGATGACATACATAGGATAAAAGGTGACAGAGCATTTGTTTTGTGTGTTTAATTGAGACTCAGATAAAAGATGATGAGATAAAAAGGGTACATAGAGGACATTATAAAGAGTAATGGACGGTGTAACCTGGACTGACCCAATTCCTAAGACCGGAAAGGACTCACCATTGACATTAGAAACATGTGTTATGGACGGGGAGGACAACGTGACGAAGAAAGACTTATCATAGGTCATATGATCATATGCACTAGAATTAATTATCCATGTGTCACTACCAGTAAAGCCAGAAACATTTAAAGCGACACCAATTTTACCTCGATTCTCTTGGGTTAGGGAAATAGTACCCTTAGTTTGATCTTGACCCTCCACACCATAGAAATAAGGTTCTTGCTCCTGCACCAGTTGGATTGCCGCCTTGCTTTTCTAACTATTGTTACTTCTTTTCCAACCAGAGTTATTGGAGTTGAGTCATAGCAACTTGGGGCATTGACTCTTGTAGTGTCCAACAGTTTTACAATAGTTGCAAGTCACCTGATTGTTGAACAACGAACTAAGAGACAAATCTGCCATTCTTGTTCTTCAAGCAGCAACACAAACCACAAAATTTGACACGGCTAAGGAAGGAGAGGCTGACGACAAGGTATTGCAAACTTTAGGGTTTTAGGGAAAAAGGAACAGAGATAAAGGACAAACTCTTAAAGAGTACGAAGACAAATTTGCAGTGGAAACAAACGAACAAAGTCCAGACGGATTTCTGCTTTGATACCAAGTCAAACTGAACAAAGGCAAAGAGAAAGTTTGGGAATTTCTGATGTATCTTGATTTCTCCAAAAACAGAGTATATATATAGAGTATGTAGAAACCTAATAGGAAAGTGATTACCTAATTACATCGTAATATACTCCTCCTTAACTACATATCATTCTAAATAATTACACAATCCTTATTACATAACAATTGCTACAATCATGGGATACAATTAAGGAGTGACTCACTCCAACACAATAGTCATTGAAAGTTTTCAATGTAAACTCTCCAACACTGTTAAGATGTATTGACTGTATAGGATGATATGTGTGGTGAGCCCATAGCCTTTTGATTTGTGCTAGGAGTGTACAACATTATGTGTGGACAAAAAATGACATGTGACCAGCGTGTTGACAGTGTCAATCACCACCATAAAATATCTAAATGGTCCACATAGTCCTTGAATATGTCCACATATATCCCCTTAGATTCTAGTAAAAACAGGATGAGTTCTTTCGTATCTTTTGTGTAAGACGGTCTTGGTCCTAATTTTCCTATGGAAACAGGCTTTCAGAACGACCAATGGATCTTAGAAGCAACTAATGAGGATTTTGGTTGGGCTGGGGCACCATGACTGGCATTGGAAGTATAATAGAATTTGATGGAGCCACTATTGGCGTTAAGATAGGTGGTGTACTGCATGGGGAACATGGTGTGCCGCATGGGGAAGGTGGCGACGCCAGTACCTTCCGGAGGGGTGGGGACTGTCTGAGGGTTCCTATGGATCAACTTTAACCCTTGCTTCTCGTTGCTCGAAAGAATGAATGTCTATGTGAAGTCTTTAGTATAGGGAGCATCATATCACCACCAAGATGTCCTAATCAGTTGTGCCAAAGTCAATATGTGTATGAATCCCATGGGCCATCTCTTATGACATTGTTAGATTCGATGGCTCGAATATTGGTGACATAAAGTCTACTAGATAGACATATAAGTTTCGCTAAGATGCGTTTTTGTCCGATCATTAGAGGTGATGCAAAGGAATTCATTCCCATTTTTACTATGCGTTTCCTCATGATATCTATTGGCTCAAATATCTTATAAGCTCAAAAGAGTTCTTCCGGCCCTTGGAGCATAAAGAGGATCAATGACTTTCATCAAGATGTCGTTGGGCAAGAAGAATTTGGCCATTCCACGGCCTTGAATCAAGTTAGATGGGCTAACCATCATAGTCACGGAAGAATATGCAGGCAACATTTCTAAAAATAATTGCCTAATCAAGAGATAGAATAAAACTGAATTTTATTCATTACTAAAATCAAATAATTAAATAAAAGTTTCTTGACCAAAAGAAAATAAATTCAATCCAAGGTCAATACGCAATTCTTTCGGTAACTCCAATTTGCCGCAACAAGGTAGATAATGTTAGATTTTGCTAGCGCTAAGCTTACTTGAAAACACTTATCTTGTCCAAATCTTGCCTAGACATCACATTTAATTGGATGACCTAGTCGTAAAAGAGTTGTAACCAATGATTTACTAATAATGTCTATTTCAAATGCCATTACAATAACCCTTAGAAAATAAGAAGGTTCTAGTCATTATCAGCAACATGCATACTGTTGACATTGGCATAATCGAAGTCTGCAACCTTGAGCTCGACATTTTCACCACGTTCGACGTGATGGGATTCTCTTGCGTATTTCAGAATCTTTTATGCATTAGTCACCATATCAGTGCTCTACATATAGTTGCCTAATGATCAAACGCTCTACATATAGTCCCTCTTTGATTAAGGTGTGGAAATCAATGCACGTGTCATGACCGCTAGGGATGCGACACCACAACTGGTGGCGATTCCTCTATGTCCACGGCAGCCTCCATGACTCTGATTCCGCTGGTTGTTCTGGCAGCTTCCTTCCTGTGTTGAGCGATCGTATGGACCAGATCATCCGAATTGATTCCCATTTAAGTTTAGGGTTTCGCTTGGAACGGCCTCCCTTAGGGGCATCATTATAATTCAACTTCGAAATAGGCTTAGTTTCAACGAGTCAGGAATTATAATTCTTCACAAGAATATTGGTGTGCTTTTCAGCAATAGACATCACTACAATCAGCTGATGAAATAATGTGATCTGTCCAACATTCATATTGATTTGATATTGCTTAGCTACCATCATAACAGAAACGGGGAAGGTAGAGAGAGTCTTCTCAATCAATTCCTTTTCTGTAATAATTTGATTACAGAATTGCATCATTGATCTAATGCGAAAGGCTTCCTAATTGTAATCAAGCACAGACTTAAAGTCAGCGAAGTCGAGATTGTTCCACTTCTCGTGCCGTTTGGGGAGTTAGGAGTCTTAGACATTCCCAAAGAGCACTTAAAGTGTAACCCATAAATTTTTAGGCTTATTTTCAACCATATACTCGAGTATTATCCAATAGGGCAAAGAAGAGCTAGTATTTTAGAGCCTTAAATGCTTCCATGGAAATAAAATAAATTTATAATGTGGCACCCCGTGGGAGGGGTCCCTCAGCGCTGCGACCCAAGCTAATGAGAAACTGACATGTCACGAATTACATCTCATAACTCATCAACCATAAGAGCAAGTCTACCCGTTGAGCTTGACTGGTCAAGACTATTCACTGTTTTTTTGCCTTGTATTTCCACTATTAAGGTTGGCAGGTCAGATATTGTTCACAAAATGTCAAGAATGGTCACTTTGGAAATACAAGGCAAAAAAACAGTGAATAGTCTTGACCAGTCAAGCTCAACGGGTAGACTTGCTCTAAATCACAAGGCCTTTTGGGTTTAGGTTGTTAATTTACAAAAACATTTTCTTTAAGCAAATCATTATAGCAACCCAATAACATATTTCAAAAGCGGAATTTAAAATGGGCTAAGAACTTTGGGCTTACAATCAGAGCCCAACGTTGGAAAGCAATCACTAAGTAACTTCAAGTATGAGAGACGTGTCCCAGGGTTATGGGCCTCTCGAATTTTCAGTTAAGGAGTAGGAAAATAAAGGGGTGAGTAACAAGATAAGCGACTTTAAAGTCTAACAAAAGACTAAAACCTTCATTTGATAAAACTGAAGAGAAATACACCAAGCCGGACCATGTGCCTCCTTTGCATGCTCCTCGACCACAAGCTCGAAACATGCACATTGTTTTACGAGTGAGCTTTCGTCCTCACAGCTCAATAAGGGCCGACCCAACCATGCTAGGTCTGAAAATATTATACTTGAAAAATATGTATTACATAGTATTGTGCACATTTATCGAAAACATTTGAAAATGCAGCAACCACAAAAATTTATTCTCTTTTATAAAACATATGCAATATGCTAAAGCAACTTGAGCTCAGAGATACTCACTTGTAGGATTTCCAACTCACCTGTGACCGAAGCCCTGATTTCCTGTATCCGGCAAACCAGGCCAACTTCCAATCCTAGCCAAATCCATCAATATATTCCATTCACTTTCCTTACCGGCTATGGGCAGCGAGAGTGTCCATTTACTAGTCCAATGTCATATGACGTCACTGTCGACTCCCTACGTACACTACTAAGGTGACACAGGCTCGACACAACATATGGTCATATCGCCCCTCCAAAGGTTCACAGTTTTGACACCGTAGGAAGCATCGCTCCTATCACTCTCAGGTCACAACTATCATATCATATCTCATCATAACAAGCAACGTCTAGACTCAGTTTTCATTCACTTTTGACAATTAACAATTAATGCAATAAAAGTCATTAAGGCATCAGCTATGTCATCCATAAGCATTTTTGTAGGCAATATAATAATTTATAAGCATATACACGCACAAGAAAACCACTAACAAGATAGGGACATCTCACCCTACCTGAATATGGAGTGCTCGCCCAAACTTAACTTCTTTTCTGACTTACAATACTTTGTCTAATTCCATGTGCACACGCTTGAGTCCTTTGAAACAAATTCAAACTAATGAGTAACTTCACATTATCATAACATATTAACCGAAGAACCAAAGCGTTGATTTAATTCTTTGAAGTCCAACTAGTTATCCTTTAATAGATAAAATCTATTATCCATTCCCAAATAATTCAAATGATATGGAATTTGAACCATTTAGGATATGGCGATCATACTTAGCACTTTGACCTTCATTTTTTTAACCTTTTTAATTTAAGAAAACAACTGACAATTTTCATTCCCGAACATTACATTGAATAAATTTCTCTTTGTTAATGTTTAAGATTGAGCGGGACCTCGAGCGAAACAAGCATGTCTCCAAGCTAGAGCAAGACATAGTCCTGCTGAAGGATCAAGTGGCGACTAAGGCTAAGAAAGTTGAGATCCTTCAGAGGGATTCTGCTGCTAAGTACGCTGAGGTGAAGACGCTGGAGGGCGAGGTTGCCCGTCTGGAAGCTAAGAGGAGCCGCATAGAGGTCACCGCTGTGGAGGTATTTAAGCAATCTGCGGAGTACAAGCGAGCCATGATGGAGGCAGTAAAGGCTGGTGCTGCTTCCAACTTGGACATGCTGAAGCAGAAGGACGCCATCGACTGGGTGAAAGAGTCCTAACTGTCCCGGTCATCTGGTCAGCGACAGCCCAAGAGCAGTGAGGTTCCTACCCAAGCTGAGGGTGCCCGCTGAGGTAGCGAGAGAGTGGTGAGCGTCTGGCGGACGATTCTCAGAGAACTCCACCTCCCACTCAATCCGACATCTCCCGTGCTAACTTCATGGCTGCCAATACCCGAGCTGATGGCACCATGGTGACGCCAAGCCCTACCGCTCCTGGATCTGATTAGACAAGCCGCCTGATTGGGCCACCCCTACCGCTGGAGGGTGAAGAGGTTGCTGTTACTCCTGAGAATTAGTGATGAATACTCCGTAGTTTTGTAATGCCGCTGAGGCTTGTTTATTTTTGTAATGACTACTTTTGGGCAAGGAGTCCGGACCTTGAATATACGAAGTATTTTTCTTTTGAAATATTCGAAGTGTGGGATTCCTTTCGATGACTGTTGTTTTACCGCTAGAGTTTTGACTTTTGCTTTTACTAATCAACGAAACAATAAAGGAATTGAAATTTTTCCAACTGCACGATGTAGCGGACGTGGTCCGCAGAATATTGTTGGCGTTGCCAGTTAACTCTCGTGCTTGGACTTGGAGACAATGCTTTGCATAATTCCTCGTTTCATTGATAGCTGATAGGTTAGCGTTTACAGAAGAGGGGTTGTACCCGTTGGGTAACTTCCCTTAGCTAAATATTGAACAAAAATTTAGCTAAGTCAAGATGCTCTTGGGTAGCGGCATGACTATTTGTAGTAATACCGAAGGTGCTCGGTATTCCAAGGGAGGGCCGTTGTGACGTCATCATTGTCCATTAAGTAGAAGTTGCTGGGGCTAACGACTTCTACTATTTTGTACGGTCCTTCCCAAGTTGGGCGGAGTGCCATTGGCGATGGAATGACTTCCTTCATTACTTAGTCCCCCAGTTGGAGGCTGCGGGCTTTGACTCTAATGTTGTAGAAACGTGATACCCGCTGCTTGTTTTGCAAGTTGTGAAAATGGGCCTTGTGGCGTCCTTCTTCGAGGAGGTCCTTGTCGAGGTTGACGCCTTTGCTGTTGGTCTCGGAGCAGTAGCCCTCGACCCAAGCGGTAGGTTGGGTGACTTTAACTGGTAGGACGACTTCAGTGCTGAACATCATGCAGAATGGTGTTTCACCAGTGGCGAAAGTGGGGGTAATCTTGAGGCCCCAAAGTACTTCCGGGAGTTTCTCCACCCATAATACCTTGGCGTCTTCGAGCGTCTTTTTTAGCAACTTCTTGATTATCTTGTTTGCTACTTCGACTTGGCCGGTGGTAGAGAAATAGCCCCTTGAGGAGTCCTTGCTTGAAGGATGCCAACGCCATTGTTTTATCAAGATCGCGGTACTGAGATGTTGCGGCCCACCTGGTGACAAATGCCTTCAATGCCTCCTCGATGCTCTATTTGACATTGAACAACTGACTTGTGTTGTGATGTCTACCAGCTAGGAGGATGAACCAAGAGAGGAAAGCATTTGATAGAGCCTGGAATGAGTCAATGGATCTCGATGGACACTCAAAGAACCAACTCATCGCCTCACTATCCAATGTTTCGTTGAACAAGTGGCAGAGGGTGGCGTCATCAAATCCCTTGTTGTTAGTAACCTTCTTGAAGGTGTCCATGTGGACAAAGGGGTAGGTCATGCCGTTGTAATGTGGAATCTTTGGTGTCTTTGCATATGCTGGTCTGACGGCTTCAACATCCTGGCGGTAAATGGTCTTGGTCTAGAAGCGAAGAGTGGATTTGGGATTAGCGCTGAGGCACCGGCCTTTTCCCAGATTAGCCTTTGCTCTAATTGCTGCATTCTCTCTAAGATTAAGGCGGTTGTGTCGCCAGCGGGCCCTGCCTGAAGATTCCGCTGAACCAGCTCCCCTTGGGGATAAGTGGATTGCCCTTAGTCCTGGCCCTAGCTGCCTAGCGGTTGGTGTGCGGCTGTGACTCCGCTTCCTGTTCCACCATTAGGCGGAGCAAGGGAAGTGGGCCCATTCCCAATAGTTCTAGTGGGTTCGATGGTACCTGCATTTGTATGATTGGTACAGGTACCAATCCGCCTATATTAGGTCAACTATGTCCGGTGCTCAGCGGTTGCTCGCTCTGTGTTGGGTTAACGTTTTCCTCTAGCGCCCTTTTCAGCTAGTCGAATTTTGACATCAGCGTGGCCACCTGATTTTGGGCCTCGGCAATCTCTCTGCTCTCTCGTTCGCACTCTCTATTGGCCTTATGGAGGTCCGCCAATGCCAGCTCATACATAGCAGCGAGATCCCGGCCTGGTGGGCGACTGCTACTTGGTAGTGCCTCCGCTGTGGTCTAGGTCAGCTGAACCTGGGATGAGCCCTAGGGTTCCACACTAGGGTTGACCGGAGTGTTGAATAGTGCTCGGTTAACATTAACCGATGGGTTAACGTTAGCCACGGGGTTGGTGGGATGGAGGTTGGCAGATTGATCCGCTTGCTCCTCAATGTTTCCCCCGCTATCGTTAGTCATGGTGATTGTTATTTGTGGGATGGTCTTTTGTTCAAGGGTTCCCACAGACGGCACCAATGCTAATGTTTAAGATTGAGTGGTGGCCCAAGTCTTTGTCAACACTGGTCCGATGGGAAGACCGCTACTTGCAGTGCTCTCAGAGCTTCCGCTACCTGTCAAGTGAAATACAAAGAGGGGTCAGAGGGAGACCGCGCTAGGCGGTCTTCTCTTCTCCAATGCCTAAGTTAGTCAATGTACTAATGTTGACAGAATAATAGTAGGTAAGTAGTGAATGCATAATTAATGAGGAGAGAGGAGAGAATCTTTTATAGGTGGGGAAGAGGCTGAGCTCTTCCATGTTTTCGATATGAGACTGATGTGCTTCAGTTCCTAGCTTCTGGAGCTTTTGATGCTAACTTGGCACGGCGCGTGGCTCAGGCGGTAGCCTGTTTGGCTGTGTTTCCGTAGGTCACACAGTTGGCGGTAGTTGGTATCGCTAGCTGTATCATGAGCATGGCTCATTATAGCTAATTATGCTTGAAAATGCTTGTGTAAGTACCCTCTCAATTTTCAGGACATGGAGAAGTTAACAAAGCAATGATCCGTGATTGAATTTTAGGTCAGCTCATTAGACCTTCTATTTTCTTGGTACACCTTAACTTCCCTTTTAATCATCAAAGTATTTACCAAACGGATATCCTTTTTAGTCACTTAACCAAATTATTCCGCAACCAAATTACACCAATGACCAAAGTAAGCATCCAACTTTCTTTCCATTCTCATTTACCAATCCTTAAGCTAAAGCACCGATTACATTCTTCTTTAACATTTCATTTGTCATAACACCCGTCACTTCACTAACTTTGCACATTCTTAACAAACCAAAACTATAGTAGAAACAACTCTAACAAGACTTAAACCTTAATAATTTTCCGCGTCCTTACCAAAAGGATTTGATTCCAAGATAGAAGCATCCTTCACGATTCCAAGACTACAATCAATGGCGGATCCAGGATCCTAAAAGTGTCTAGGCTAATTAGAAGTGCACAATTTTTTTTTAAGGTTTAGAACCCAGTGGGATGCTCATCCTCACGCCTTTATAATTTTTAATCAAAACATACAACGGAGGGGACATAAAACCAAACCCCGTAAATTAAAAATTACAAGCATACATTTGCTGTAAAATAACAATAAACTAACTAAATCGTACCCTACGAGGCCCACTCACTTCAAACTCAGCAATCACAGAATCATTATCAATGCTATCGGCCAATTCTTTTTTGATATTGAGAACCATCAAATCATCAAGAAACTCATCTTCCATCTTATTTCGAAGTTTATTTTTTTATGATATTCATAGATTTTCATGCTCTCTCTGTTGTTGCTGTGAAAACTGGCAGAGTTAGAACAAGACAAATCAATCTATAAATCATAGGAAAGAATGCTGACTTTCTTGATTGAACTAACCGCCGACACAAATCAGACACAGTAGTTGTGTTGGCAAATCTTGGATCCCTCTGAATATCTGTTAGAAAAAACCCACACTCCATATCTAGAGCAAACATATCATATGATGTAAAATCTTGAGGATAAAACCTCAAGGCAAGATTTTTAAAATCTTCAGATTTAAATGATCGAAAGTTATCACGTGGATCAAATGTAGCACTAAGAACAAGGATCTCCAACGAATCATCTATAAATCTACTATCCAACTCTGCCAACTGAAAGTCTATCACAGCATTAAGTATATTAATCCGATAATAATGCTCATTTGCAATATTTTGTTCACAAGCCTTTATACCTTTCTTGTAAGGAGCAGACATATCTGGCATAATAATATCATACTCACAACAAAATGATTCAACCCTCATAATCAAAGCATCCCAACCATCTTCTCTCATATCTTGAAGTTTTGATTTTGTTATTGAAAGAAAATTGAGAGCATTCAAGATGTCTATGGCTTTTTTTTTTTCAATACTGACAAAGAAAATCAGTAATCTTCATGACATCATGCATCAAAAGCAAGCAAAACACAAAATCAAAACGTTGCATTGCCTTACCTACACTCTTTGCTTCTCCTTATACTTTTTTTGGTCCATTTGCAACCAAATATACAAGAGTTGTTTGGCTAGCTACAAATAACTTAATCAAACTTAAAATAGAGCGAAGATGTGAACCCCAACGAGTAGCCCCTTCTCGTTCCAAAATGACAGTCTGATTAGCACCTGTACCTGTCTCAAGTGCTCCAACAGCCACTAAATCTGCAATTTCTTTTTCTCTAATAACTCTCAAAGCTGAATGTCATTTTGCAGAAGAATCAACAAAATTTACAATCAAATTTAAAGTTGAAAAGAATTGTCAAATATTATGCACCCCTTTAGCTGCAGCATTTAAAGTCAATTGTAAGCGATGAGCAAAGCAATGAACATAATATGCATATGGACACTCTTCACGAAATAAATATTGTAAACCATTATATTCACCCCGCATGTTGCTAGCACCATCATATCCTTGCCCACGCATATTTTAAACTTGAAGATCATATTGAGTAAGAACTTTGGATATCTCATCTTTTAGAGTTTGAGAACAAGTGTCTGCCATACTAAGCACTTTGAAAAACCGTTCTCTAATAAACCTATCACAATCAACAAATCGAAGAATGATTGCCATTTGTTCCCTATTAGATACATCAACCGCTTTATCAACAAGGATACAAAATTTGGCATCTCCCACTTCCTCCCGAATCTTGGTTCTAACTTTGTTACCAAGTATATTTGCAATTTGTTTTTGAATAATGGGAGAAATATACTTAGCATTCCCTGGAGCATTTTGTAAGACTTTGTGAATATCTATATTCATTCTTCCAAACGAATTCACAACCGCATTGAAATTTCCACCATTGGATGAATTAACCCATTCATCATGGCCTCTAAAAGCACATCCTTGGTGTGCCAACAACCTCACACTCTCTATAGTAGTAATAAGCCGGAGTCGGTTATCTAGTACTTCTTGTGATGATTGTGTGCTAATCACTCTTTCAATATGCTTAGATGGGTTTCTTAGTGACTCCCACTTGTGCATGGCAATATTATGTGCAGAATTTATGCCTCCTATGTGATGGAGAATGCCAGATTTTTTTGACATAACATTCTTCCAACCTTGAAACCTATGCTCAGTAAATGCTGGATGATGGGATGGATAACTATCAAACAAGAAACAAGGGAAGCAAAATGCTTTGTCCAACTCTTCAGAATACTCAAGCCAAGACCATTCTTTGAACCACTTGGGACTAAATCTTTGACCTTGACCTCCGTCAAATGAAGATGAGTAACTACTTAAGTGGGGTTGATACAGTCCTAAGACCACATAAGCTCTTCGAATATTGTCACGCTCATTCAAAGGGTACTTGCATATTGGACGTCGTATTCCTGGATCACGTTCAAGGGAAGTAAAATCAAAACTTTCGTCTCTCTCAATTCTTTCATTATGACACTCTTCTTGTGAAATAGATGGAGAATGGTTTAAAGGGACATCATTAACAGAATTATCAGTCACATTTCTACTCCCACTCCCATCGACACTATCACTTGATGGAGTATCATTTGTAAACCATGACAGAAGATTTTTGTACCTCTTGGGTTTCCGGTGATCCGACATTGTATTCAATACATGTAATATTATATAAATACCACCATTAAAATTATATATATATATATATATATATATCTATATCTATATTTTAGACATAACAGAGCATTCAAGTCGACAAGTCACAATAATTAAACAATGAAACCAAGCTGCAGCATTTAAACAATTATATATATCAATATACCATGATTACCAATTTACCATCATTAATTCATTATGTTCAAGTCGGCAAGTCACAAAGTAAGTAAACAATTAAACCATGAAACCAAATAAGCAATAATAGACCAATAGAGCATATATGAAGAGCACAGAGTCACAGAGAAACAAATCAACTAATCAAGTCGGCATTTGGCAAGTCTTTGGAATCAAAAAAGTCAACAGAGTAA